>BQNB010027567.1:0-20000 GCA_026074375.1 Tanacetum coccineum
ATACAATGTATTTTTGGTATGTTTTTAGTCATTTAAGTCCAGTTTTAGTGGTCAAAGGTATGTGTAATTAAACGCATACCAGTGACTGAACACATTAAATAAGGAACAAATATTCCTTATCTAACTGTCATCCAATAGTCATGGGTCCCCACTTCTAATTTCACTCAATTAACCCCAACAAGCAATTAGTGCTCACTCCCATGCACACAATCTATTCCCAACATGTCTAATCAAAAGACTCTTGACCATTATCCATACGTCACGAATGCAAAAGTGAAAGACAACGGAACAGCTACACTATAGCCGTAAAAGAGGGAATCGTGCAAATAGTGGGTTATAACATTAAATGCGTTCCCAAAACAATTTTAACTTTTTCTAAAAAATGAAAATTTTAAAATAATCAAAACCTTTTCACACACCCTCTATAAATACCCTTCTTCAAAATAAGAGCACACACAAATTTCCAAAAGCAAATAAAGTCTGTTCAAATTCTCTCTCAAAGCAAAAGTGTGGGTGTTCTTCATTTTTTTGGTAAAAAGCTTATCTCTTAATCAGTTATTCACTGCAATACTTCTTTCAAACGTTTGTTTTGGTTAATCATGTTCCATACAAAGATATCCATCTTCGTATAGTCCCTTTTGACAACATATCACACATTTCACGGCAGCGATCAAGTTTGAAATAAACTTGTGACCATCTGGTGTATGGTATTCTGCCATTAAAACTTTTTTTTTCAAAATAATACTCATATCAAAATGGCAGAATAACAAACAATCAAGTACGCTTATCAATGGACAAACATGACTATGGACAACATGATTTTTCAGACCAACAATGTGGTGGGTAACTTTAACTACCCACCAAATGTGCCTGCCTACAAGCCCATAATGAAATTTTTGCGAAACTATCCTTTGTACAATGTTTTTACCAACTGTCCCTCAGTGGTCTATTAGAACTTCCTCAGGGAGTTTTAGAGCACTGCTGTTGCCTTTGACCCTTTTCCATCAATTGATGAGCATGAGAAACGCCCACTCAAGGAATTCTTGATCAAGTGTTCAGCTTTAAATGGGCAAAGACCTTTGACCCTTGACTTTCACACCTTTTGTTCATCAACTGGCCTTAATTATAATAATGGTAAATATGTGGCTCATCCTGCACCTGAGGTTATTGTTGGGAATTATATTTGAGTTGATAAGACAAAACATATGAAAGATGAAGGACTTAAAAGACCAAGGAGGCATTCTTCAAAAGATGGAAGATTACAGAAGATTTCCTAGAAGATAATTATAAAAGTTAGGAAGATTTGTTTATTTCCTAATACTTATCATTTGTAAACTTAATATCTCTATTATATAAAGAGATATAGGTCATGTTATTTTCTGTGTGTCAAGATGTAAATACCAGGAAAGTGTGTGTTCGTTCAAGGCGTCTAGTGTTAATGTAGACGCCTAGGTTGTTTATGTTTTAGCCCCAAGATCAATGTTTCATTGATCCTGTCAGATTAGGTAATCATTCTACAGTTGATTGTGTAGAATTAGGGCTTCTAGTAATCATTGTATTGTAAAGATAACGATGAAAACCTTGTTAGAGTAACATTGTTCTTGTGCTAATTCTGTTGTGCATTATGTTATCAATGTTATTATTCCTAGATATAAGTTCTAAACAAACTGAGTTTAAACGATCTAAGGAGTTCTAACAAACTCCACAATTGGTATCAGAGCCTCATGGCTCATGATATCTAGGATCACAAGGTTTTCTGGTTAGAATTTCTGTTTTTCTATAAAAAGGCGAATTTGATGAAACTAGGGTTTTCAAACCCTAATTCGTAAAAACAGGTTATTCTAGGGTTTATGGTTATGGGTTTTATGGGTTATGAAACATATGAAAACCCTAAAAGTTCATGAATATATGCTGCTGTTAAAAGGATTAAACATTTTTGGTTTAATTATGTGATATTGCTGATCTCATTGATTGATTCGTACTTATGTTATACTTAAATCATGTCAATAAGAAGTTTGTGCGACATAACAAGCCTGATGTTTGGGTTTTAGATCTGCTCATAAACAGCAGATGGGTTTATGAATGGCTAAGCAGCAGGTTTAGAGAGATGGTACAGGACGAACAGAAGCATGATCAAAGAAGCAGCATGTCTGATGGTGATGCGTGTCCTAAAGATGTTAGCGCAACCAGTTTTTAAAGAGCAGTAGTAAGTTAAATGTTTCTACTACTAGGCTTAATGTGTTTGTATTGTTAGGTGTAAAGCAGTTTGGTAGTAGGTTATGAAAGAAGACAACAGATTCTTGATTGAATGATTCATAAAGATTACCACTATTTGTGTTAAAACAGTTACTACTATTATCTTTGGTACATTACTACTGCTGGTTCTTTCACCTTTCTAATACTTTGACGTTATTGTTTTTACAAGAAAAGAAGAGGTGATAGGCGGTTATGTTTTTATGTTAGGGTTTCATGATTAGTGCTGCCAAGTGTTAATATTGCTGTTTGATTGGGTACGTTTCTGTGTTCGAGATTTGGGAGGTTTTGGTATGAATTCTATAAGCAGTTTCTTGATTATTAATACTGTTAGTATTAAAAGCAGTTAATACTACTTAGGCTTTAAAAGTTAATACTGCTAGCCTTATGGTTTATACTGCTTGGTAAATTTTAATACTGCTAGCATTAAATTTGTACTGCTAGTTTGTACTGCCTGTTATGATCGACATTGGACAAAGAAGAGTTTTTGGTTCTCGGTTTGCTTATGTTCTCGGACAACACACACTTGAGAGAACTTGGTCAGAATAGTGAAACACTAGTTTGTTTGTTTTTGGTGTTTACTGTTTGGATTTTTGGTTTTGGTTTACATGTTCTTAACAGATTTAAAGGCTTGCTTTTGGATTATTTAATTGATTATGAGGATGATTATTTATCACCTATTTGACGATGAAGTGGAACTACTTGGATACGTGTTTTATCATACCTTTTAGCAGGAGGTAACTTGTTCGTGCGTTCAACGTTGTGACAAAGATTTGACGAATCTAGCAAAGGTATGTGATTTTCAAACTTATGGTGCTCAATGCTCACATTTGCTATCACTTTGGTCATGTGTCTCATAGAAGATGAGGATTTTGTCAAGAGTTTGCGATCTACATATACTTTGGTCTTGGTATGAGTTTGAAGTCACATAGATAGTACAAGATATAAGACACAAGTTTGGGTTGTTCTACTTCAGCAACAAGTTCGTTATACTTAGTTTTCTTCATCAGTGATCATTACATAGAGCCTATAAAATTGAAGATTCACGAAATGGTAAACATATGGGTTTTAGGGGAAGCTTATTGTTAAAATGTTTATCCATTTACATGCACCACATAAGGTGAAGGTTTTTACTACTACTAGTCATTATTACTATTGCTAGTTTAAGTTTCTACTGCTCAAGTTCATTTATCTTAAGGTGCGTCATGGAGGGTAATTTGAGTTGTGGATTAGAAGTATGATAGTGGTTTGTGGTTGTCGAAATCAAAGTTGCATCTACTTAGAGTTCCCTATTTGGTTATGACAAAAAGGGGAAGAAGGCATTACAAAGATAATTTGCAACTTGTAGATCCTTAGTGGTATAGTTCTATTCTTTCATATATATTAGCTTTAGGGGAAGAAGGTAGTGCTTATTTTGGTTTTGTCATTATCAACTAGGGGAAGATTGTTAGGAATTATATTTGAGTTGATAAGACAAAACATATGAAAGATGAAGGACTTAAAAGACAAAGAAGGAATTCTTCAAAAGATGGAAGATTACAGAAGATTTCCTAGAAGATAATTATAAACGTTAGGAATATTTGTTTATTTCCTAATGCGTATCCTTTGTAAAACTATTATCTCTATTATATAAAGAGATATAGGTCGTATTTTTTTTTGTCAAGATGTAAACACCAGGAAAGTGTGTGTGTGTGTTTTAGGCGTCAAGTCTTAATGTAGACGGCTAGGTTGTTTGTGTTTTAGCCCCAAGATCAATGTTTCATTGATCCTGTTGGATTAGGTAATCGTTCTATAGTTGATCGTGTAGAATTGGGGCTTGTAGTAGTCATTGTATTGTGAAGATAATGATGAAAACCTTGTTAGAGTAACATTGTTCTTGTGCTAATTCCGTTGTACATTATGTTATCAATGTTATTATTTCTAGATATAAGTTCTAAAAAAACTAAGCTTAAACGATCTAAGGAGTTCTAACAAACTCCATAGTTGTGAAGAAAGAATTGGGAAAATTTCCATCAACCCGAGTTACCTGGACAAAACCCCAGTCCTGAAAAACTCTTTTCCTGTGGCTTGGAAAATTCTGTTTACTTTTGTGATTCAGGTTTTTGGCGGGAACTACTCCTCTACTAAACAAGTCAACTCCATCAAGCAGCTTTTAGCCTACAGTCTCATCACTGGGATTGAGGTTTACATTGGGGAGATCATTTATAGTGATCTCGTAACCAAGCTATTGAACAAGTCTAGGTTGAAATACGTTTCATACCCTAGATTTATTTCATGTGCTTTACAAGTGTTACTGGGTTCTGAATACACTCAGGATAAAAAAATTAGGTTTTTACCCCCCATCCTAAGTAACTCTAATTTTACAAAGGACCCATCTAAAGTCACTGATATTGAATTGACGGCCCATATGATTACTATAAACAATCGGAGGGACTCAGTATCTCCACCTCATTGGGTTGCAAAGCAAAAGAAAGGGAATTCTTAGACTATGGCTTTAACCTTACCCAAGTCACAGGGCCCTGAGGCTTCAGGAGCACTTTCTAAGAAGAGAAAAAAGCCTAAGTCCAACAGACCACCCATTGAGACCAAGGAATCATCATCCAAGCCAATGGAGGGTTCTGACCAATCTCACTCCGTGTCCTCAGGCACCGCACCTGATCCCTAAGATCTAGAGAGAGACATACAACTCGCTAGTACGAGATTTCCTTCCACACTCGATGAGGGCACTCGTTAATCAAAACCTTTACCTGAGGGTACTGCTACTCATCCCAAAGACTTAAGAGGAAACACACAACCCCTTGACAGGGACATAACTTGCATGACTCCTAATGAAGGTACGACTAAAACCACGCCGCGTCTTGAAGGGTCATTTAGGGACAAAGACTTAGGGGGAAACATACTACCCGCTGATATGGAACCAATACACACTCATGTTGCTGATCCTTCAGGGACTGGTGCTAAGTACCAGGTGGATAAAACCCAGTCCACTAGATTGAGGTACGAGTCCCTGACCAAAAATGAAGGCAAGACTTCTTCTAAAGTGGAGCCGAATACTGAACCTCTAAAACTTCAAACTTGTGCTAATATTTAAGCCTTCCTGCTCTCTGATGATGAATTAGATAAAGAAAGCGATAAAGAGGAAGTGCTTGCTACTGGAGACGACATGGATGAGGTCCCTAAGGATGATGCAGAAGTTAGAACTCCATCACCAGACCCAACTCAACCTGAGCCATCTCATGTTCAAGAATCTGCTTCTGACTCATCCAGTCGTGATCTCAAAAAGTTTTACAACATTCTTCCTCTCACTCAAAGGCAATTGATCAAGTATCTTAGGAAGATGTCTAAAGTCCTTTTCCATAGAATTGCTGAGAAACAATAGGAACAGAGAAGCAGCAGTCTCCTATGCTGACCTTAAGGCCTTCATTGATCAATACTATGATGAGAACATTACTCACAGAGATCAGACTGACAAACTTATAGAAGCTTCCGTGAGTTCTCTTGACAGAAGCAGCACTACCATCAGTGATCTCTACAAAGGCCTGGATGTCATCACTCAGCTTCTCAAAGACATAAATACTGCTATGAAAGATGACCCTGCTACCAACCAGAAATTAAATGAAGCCACTGAGACTTTCGCAAGAATCTCTTCCAACATCACTGAGGTACTTTCTTTAGTAAAGGGCTTTGATTTTTTTGCACTTCTGTCTATTGTGAAATCTATTTGAGATCATGCTCTTAAGAAAGAAGAAGCAACCACTGCCTGGATGAAGTCTTCTACCAACATGGCTTAGAATCTTGGCTCTTGGATGTCTGAAGTTGAACTCTCTCAGACTGCTCTTAAACGAGAAATTTCTTCTCTCAAGAAGGACACTTCCAAGATAAAGTCCATGATGACTGAAATGTATGCAGCCTTTCAAGGTCACCTTTCTTCAGCTTCCTCAAGCGGTGTCACTCCAAAACTTGCTCTCATTGTCATTCAAGCAAATGTTGAGGGGGAGAATGCAAACACCACTGCCACTGAGGAACCTCCTTCTCACACTAAGGGGGAGACTGAAGAACCAATATTGGTAATTCCAATCTCATCAATCCCATCCACTGTAATCCCACCAACTCAAGCTTAACCAATCACCTCAATCATCATTCATCCTGAAAGCTCTCAAGCAACTCCAAAGATTGATAAAGGAAAATGGATTGCAACTGAGTCTGATGATGATCCCTCAAAGAAACAAGTTAAACCTTCATTTATTGTTCGTCCTGACCCTGATGAACCAGTTAGAGTTGAATTCATGATTAGTGGGAAAATAGTCTACCTCACTGAACAAGAAATTCAAGACTACTAGGATAAAGAGGTACAAATCAAGAAAGCTGAGGAAGAAGTTAGGCTGCTTGCAATGACTAAGCCTGAGGTGATCAAAGTTGTTCAAGAAGAGGCTGAAAAGATAGGACTTGATCCCAAAGCAATTAAAGTGCAAAGGCTGGTGAAATGTTTCAAAAAGCTCAGGATGCTGAACATGCTGTTTTCAAAAGATAATATACTGAGAAAGGTAGAAAATCTCTTGAGCTCAGAAAGCACAAGTACGATAGCTATATGTGGACTGTCAGTAGCAGACTGAAACCAAAACCTATCACTGATATCAAGATCTATCCGAAAACCAAGCCAACGGTTGTAACAGTCTACAGAGGAACTGATGGTAGAAACTTTGAAGTCCATGAACCCTTTCTCTTTAGTGCATTTGGTATCTCCGAATTGGATGAACCGAGGGAAATCATTCCCAAAAAGAAAAATGTAGTGGTAAAATACTTGATGAATTCTTTAAGTCGAAGATATGAAAGACTAAAGAAAATTCCTAAGGAACTTGGAATTCATTCTGTTCTTCCTGCTGCTGCCCCTGAACAAGCCTCATCCCGATCCTGAGGAAGGAAACGAAAGCACATGGAACTTGAGCCTGAAACAAGAATCCCTAGACTGGAATGCAATCGAGCTCTCCCTGAAAATGTCCTGTTCGTCAACAACATAGTCATTAAATATCCTGAGTATGGAATTTTCTTCACATATGAATTTAGGGATCAAGCATTTCAAAGATGGAGTGACATCGACAAAGTAGGGATGGAAGCTCTTGTGTTATATCTAGTAGCTGCATCAATGGTCAAGTCTTTTGAAAATGCAAGATTCAGCAGGAAACCGAGGAAACTCATTGCTGAACACCCTGACCAAGAAAAGCTCAAGTCAAATAAAGTCAAGCTGGAAGCTCTTGGATACAAAATGGACTGAGTACTTATGTAATCTTTTGTTATCTTTTTGTAATAGATAATATGACCTTGTAACCGTTCAATGAAGTACTTTTTGTGTTGAAAACTCATTATCCTAGATAACTTTACAGAAATTAGTGTGAGAAGAAGCTGTAAGTACTCACTCACACTGATAAACACTTAGGCTATATTTATATCTAAATAGGGGGAGATTGTTGGGCCAATTTAGTGCCTAATGATCTTTCACTTAGGATTTGAATACAATATAACCTAAGTATAAATAACCTTTAACATTTCAAGGTCACTAAGTGAATAGTCACTCAGTGAGTTACCTTCAGGATGCTCAGCCTGAGTCTATAAGAAAGACTCTAGCATTCAGTGAGGCGGTTCTCAGTGAATGAAGCCTGAGCCAAAGAAGAAGGTGATGGGTTTAGTGAGTTGTGGCAATAGACTCACTAAACCCCATACGATCTCTAACAACTAAAAGACCCTGAAGACAAGAGACTGAAGAATAGGCGAGATAGTTTGAAACAGATAAGTCCATGCTCTTATCTGACTGAAGTCAAACCATCCTGAATAGGGTATAAAGACAAGTTCAGTGTTAGTATTGAACTTAAAAAGTGTTGTTTTCCTACACTTAGAATAGAAATGTAATAGAGACAAAGCTATACGTTGTGTACTAGCCTATCAGCATTAGGACACACACTTATCACCCATGTGGGTATGACCCTACCTAAGTAGTATATATATAGAACTCTTGTAAAGGAGTAGGTGTAAGTTTGTGCATTCAAAGTCGTAACTTTCACAAACACCTACTCCTCTAAATCTACTAAGTCCCTGAGCAAGCGCAGTTGGTTAGCATAGTAGTTAACTTTGCATAACACTTTGAGGAGATCACACACACATACATTGTCATTCAATCCTCATTGTAGTTCTGTATACAATGGGGTATAATTCTTAATAAAAAGAGTTAAACGTTGAAAAGTTATTTTAGTGTCTTTTATTTATTAGCTATCTTTACGTACACAAAACCTTTTCAAATAACAAATACTTTACTTTATTTACTAGCCATGAGTTAGTTAATGATAACTTTGTAGTTATTGTTCACTAAGTAAGAGGGAACAACAGATGTCCTATGTGAGGATAAGATAGGGAATGTTTAAGTGAGGAAGGTTTGATCTTATGAAGTCTTAGAAGGAAGAAGTATAAAGATGATGATGATTAGAGTGAAATCAAAGAATTGATTTAGGTTTATAATCAAATTGCCAATAATAGAGAAAAGAGTGGGCATATGTGATTATAGGATGGTTTGAGAAAGGAGTGTTTAGAGTTTATGGAAGGTATAATCATTTGTTGCGTAAGAATGTTTTAACAAATGATTAAGAAGGATGTGTTGTAGGATTGTGTTGAAAGAGTGTTTAATCAATTGTTGAGTAAGAAGGGTTTAACAAATGATTAAGGAAGAATGTGTTGT
Source organism: Tanacetum coccineum (assembly GCA_026074375.1). Lineage (NCBI taxonomy): Eukaryota > Viridiplantae > Streptophyta > Magnoliopsida > Asterales > Asteraceae > Tanacetum > Tanacetum coccineum. The sequence goes on from BQNB010027567.1 coordinate 8,978, forward strand.
AGGAAGTATGGTATGGAAGTGGTGTATGGAGGAATGCAGGAGTTTGTAAAACCATCTTGTAAGTGTGGGAGGAAATGTGAGGAATACATGTGTTAGTTTGTAAATCATTTATAACTAAAGAGGTAAGAAAAGCTCAAAGCATGATTAACCTCCAAATACCACAAACTCAATTAGTTACTTAGACTTTAATCAATGATAATCAACAATGGATGTGATCACTAATCATCTTGATGCAAACAAGCTAAGTGCTTTGCATCTCAAGTAAAGCATATCACATAATGGGAAAGGATGCATCTACACAAAGTGACCTTTGACTTAGTCTGACCAATACGGGAGTAAAACCCGTTACGTGATTAGGAACAACGTAAATCCGGATTAAGGTCAAATAAATACTTTCATTTAATGGTATGTTGAATGTAAGTTCATAACAGGTTTAGAAAGAAGTTTCGGCCTTGGCTAGAGGCGTTTAATAAAACATTTGAGTTGGTGTTTTGTTGAAAAACATGAGGATTCGTTTTTTGCTCCTCTCTAAGTCTAAACCTCATTTGGAGTGTTCCCAAATGCTCAGATATCATATGCATACTTTTATGGAAGTTTCCACATGTGTCGGGTAAGAGGAAAGCCGACAAAACTAAATCCGTAAAAACGGATACCGTGACTGGCGCGCTGGCCACGCGCTGACGCGTGCCCAACGCGCCAGATTCACAAAATCCGTTTTTACAGATTTTGGCTAGCTTTTGTTATTTTACATTTGTGAACGTTTATTTGTCATCGTTAAAATATAAAAGAGATCCTAGTCAATGTTGCACCAACAATCTCCCCTTTTTTGATGATGACAAATAAAATTCCGAAAAGCAAATAGAATTACAAACGTAGCAAAGATAAAGACCGCTGTTGATGTAGCCCGCGTCTTGATCTTGGCCTTGTAATTTGGTGAAGCTTGAACATTGTCTTCACCCTATGAGCATTACGTAGCTTTTCTACTTCCATATAAGCTATAGCTCTTTGCTTCCGTAATTGCTAGCCATCTAGCTTTCTCCCCGGTTTCATGTAAGCTATAGCTCTTTGCTTCCATAATTTCTAGCCATCTAGCTTTCTCCCCTGATCCATAAGTATCTTGCTCTTTGCTTTCCTTTTCCAAGGTAACTAGTCTAGTTAGGTGTAACACCCCAAAATATATGGCAGCGGAAAGGTAACCGGGGGCGTTACTTCATAATACACAAGCACAAGATATACGAGAACGACCTCTATATGAGTCGTTTAAAAGATAACCTCGTTGATACATTAAAAAAATAAATAAGTTTTAGCAAGTGGTCCCATAAGTTTGCATCAAAAGAAAGTCATAATTTTTAATATAACAAGGACGATTTATTTCAGGAGAAAATCTATGAAAATAGTCTTGATGAATACGGACTCCAATGCACTTCATATATGTCTATACGAGTTATACCTGAGAAATACATGCTTAAAAATGTCAACATAAAGTTGGTGAGTTCATAGATTTAAGTAAAGTATTTATGAGAAACCAAAAGTGTTTAGTGACTACTACTTCACTCACAGTATCATAAAAAGAGTTTTGTGACAACTTCTTCACTCACAGAATTATGAAAAGTGTGTTGTGACTACTGCTTCACTTACAGTATCATAAAAAGTGTGTTGTGACTACTGCTTCACTCAAAGTATCATGAAAAGTGTGTGAATCTCCTGATTCTGCAAATTAAAATATGAGATCACTTACGCAAGCTCTAGATTTTGGGCATAACTTACTTCTAACATCCTAGTTTAGTGTAGTGAAGCTAAATCCCACGCAAGTTACCTTTTTATTAGTGAAAATGATAAAATGGACATTATATTAGATAATTTATGTATAATTTGAAAAATCATCAAAAACATAACCAAAGCTTCTAGTTTTTGTTCATGGTCACTCTTAAGGTCTAAGCATCGTGTCAAGATGATAAAATCATGCAAGAAACACCTTTTTGAAAGTTAACACAAAATGTGCACACAATATCAGATAGTGTGCACTTTTATTCGAAAAGATCAAAATTTTAAAATGCAACGTATATAGGTGATGCAATATCAAATAGTATGCTTAAGCTAACATATAGAGACATGCTTACAAGACTTGGGAGGAAATGAGCAAGAATAAGCCATGAAATGACCCTAAAATCTTTCGAAAAACCCTATAGAAAGTCCTAAACCTAATAACTTGTAACCCTTCTAACACCTTACTCTTTAGAAATTTCTTAACCAAAACCTAACCTTTGATTTCTTGACTTCTTGTTGCTGCTGTGCAAGTATAGAGAGAAGAGAGGAGAAGATGTATTTTCTTTTGCTGTGAGAAAGATATCTAGTAAAGCTTTTCTTGCAACTCCCTGGTATAAAGCCCTTAATCACTTGACCCACTTGAAAAACACTCTCACTTGACCAAGTTTCTGCCGTGAGATGTAGAAGAGAAAAAAAGAGTGAATGCTTATGTTTAAGTTGGTGAAATGAACTACCTAAAACATTTCTCTTATGATGTATTTTTGGTGTAGTCAAATGTAGCTTTGAGGGAATCTCCTTTTGTTTAACCGTAAGTAGATTGTGTGTATATTGGGAATGGGGGATTCCCCTATGTGTTGTTCAACATGAAGCAAACAAGGAAAAGAGCTCAAGATGATATGACAATGGCTAGTTTGTGTAATTAAGGTTAGTTTAAACATGAATTTGGAAAGATGGGGAACCAAGAATAAAGCAATTTGTTCCCTTGCTACAAATAGAAGTGTTTGGTATGAGATTAGAGGGGGAGTGGATGGCTGGAAAAAGGAGATGAGAAAAAATGATGGTTTAAACTTGAAATGCATTCTACAAGTATTTGTACATGTATGTTTATTAGAAGGTGATGTGATATGGTGCATGCATGCAAGAATATATAGTTCAAATAGTTTACGTAAGTATTATGAGAACGCATTCAAGTGAGTTGTAAAATAGTTTTGATGAATATAACATGCCGTAAATGTGTAGACTAAACTTTAGTCTAAAGCCGGTGTTTGTTTAAAGTTGTTTTTCAGTTTACGTGATTTAACTTATCGATTTCACGTATAAGTAAACACATAAAGGTTCAAAGTAAATATTTTTGAGTTTATTGATGTAAAATGACTTGAAAAATGTGGATTGTCACAGTCTCCTAGCATTAAAAGAATTTCGTCCCGGAATTCAATTCGAGTTGCCTTCCGGAGTGATGTTGATGAAGAGGTGCGGATACTTGTTGCGGAATGACTTTTTAATCCTCCAAAACGTGGTAACCAACTTTGCTCTCTCAATATAGAGGGTCTCATCAGGACGAGTCTGAACTCCTTGTCTATACCACGAAGATTTTCGTTCTCAACGTTCTCCTCCTTAATCGCTTCAGCTTGAGCATCCAAGATTTGTGGCGGTAGGTTCAAATTTATCGTCATGACCAAAGTTCGTCTCTTAGTGGCTTTATCCGTTATTTTTGGCTTAGAGCCTCAACCATGATATTTGTCCTTCCAGGGCGATAACGAATCTATACCTATGATGGCGTTGCCAATACTAAGTTCTATGACATTATACCGACGTTGAATGTGTGGTTTAGTAATTTCCTTAATGGCGAGCAAACTCGTCTGTGGATTGTCCTAGGGTGACTACTGATGCGTTTCAACTTTTTGGCTTAGGATTTGGCGTAAGATGATGTCAACTCTATGCAGTAAGGTGGTGTAGAGGTCTACTTAGTTATTATGCTTACTAATGCAAATGCCCATGACATACACATCTTATGAACACGCACACAATTTTTTTGCTTTTCGGGGATATAAGTAGAAAATTAATTTTTTGACATAATTTTTAGGTGACTACTCTCAGCATAGCATGGTCTTTCTTATATTAGACATAGGTGATAAGGCTATGTATAATCGAGGACTAACAATGAAACGCTCATTTTCATCATACTAGTGTTATGTATAAGGTAGTATCAAAATAGTTTTATAATGTGACAAAATAATTCATAATACGAAAGCAAGATAGTTTAAAGGAGGACAACAAAATAGTTTGTGGAACGATAGTAAGGTAGTTTATAAGACCATAGCTAAATAACTCATAGGGTGATAGTAAAATAATTTATGTGATGGTAATAAAATAGTTCATAAAGTAATAGCAAAACGGTTTATAAGATGGCTGTAACATGGTTTTTAAGATGATAGCAAAATAGTTTATAAGATGATAGTTTGCTAAGTGATGGTAAAATAGTTTATTACGATAGTAAAATAGTTTATAAAGTGATAGTAAAATAGTTTATAAAATGATGGTTTATTAAACGATAGTAAAATAATTTATTAATGATATTAAAATAGTTTATCACATGGTAGCAAAATGGTTTATAGAGTGATTGTAAAAATGTTTAAAGGGCTATAATAATTTAAGGAGTGGCTTGCATAAATAAATAGAGGATTGAAGTAATATCGACGAAGTTTTCACGACACATAAATTTAATAGATAATTTAAATCATCCACATGGTACAACGATAATTTAAAAGGGAAAGTACAAATACAAATCTCTTTAGGGAATAAAGTCTAAGAAAGTTCCAACTTAGGTTTCACTAGGTAGGAGGGGGTCTCTCCCTAAGCATTAATGTTAAATGCCATGACGCTAGAGTCTCCACGGGCTTTTCCTTTCCCGTGCTTGTTCACCTGGTTCTGAATCTTCCATTTTGGACAATTACTCTTGTAATGTCCTAGTATTCCACACTCATAACAGGTAGCTTTTATCTTCTGCTTTGCCACTAGGGGTCTATGTGTGGTTGCAGAGGCGGAAGCCCTACAATCTCTAGTTTGATGACCAATCCGTTTGCAATTTCCACATTTTGCAGTGCACCGGCCAGTGTGGTAAAACTTGCACTTGTTACACAATGGTAGATTTCCAGCATAACCTTTCTTGTCGCTTGGCCTGACAGTGTGTGCTCTAATCACTTTATGTCCTTTGTTTTGTTGTTGCCTAGAACTTCCACCGTGGTCACCTTTCCACTTCCTCTTGTTGCTAGCATTCTTTGCCACCTTGTCTTCCTGCCGTTCAACCCGGTTCATTAAGTCGCGAGCCACGCGGGTCTTTGTCTCGTAGATAGCAATAGTCTCGATAGCAATAGCAACTCGCTGGGCTACAATCTCCCTGATTTCCACGAAACTTATCCCTTGATTCGTAGTTGTCATTGTTTCTTCAAGATCATAAGAAATATAATATATGATGAGATTTTGTCCAAGGTAAAATCACAACACACAATAACACAACATATATATAAACTGAGACCACGACACGCAGAGGTATAAGATAAAAGCAACCATGGCATAAATAAATCAACATCACAAATAGCATAATCATAACCAACATCATAGGTTAATACTTAATACATCATTTTACATGAATAAAAGAGTACAAGTTTCTCATTAACGCTACCAACCGAGTACTACTCAAGTTTAGTAGGCTATAATACAAAAGAAGCTACAAATGATACTAATCTATTTGTCTATGGATCAAGGTGCCTCTCAATATCCCAGAAGCTAGCCTCTATGTCCTGTGCTCGACTTTGTAGCTCAGCCATCTCAAGCCTGTCAGTCCTACGGGACTCTATCAAATCTCTGATATCTATCCGAGCGGCACCCAGTAAAGCCTGTAGTGCCTCAGCTCGCTGCTCTGCAGCCTCGGCCCTAGCATGCAGTGTCTCAACATCCTACTCTGTCATCACAGCCCTTTAAGTGCAAACTATGTCTCCAGTCTGCCTATCATGGCTCCGCTCAAGACGAGTCTCTACATACTCGGCTCGACTGCGCAACTATAATATCTCGAGTCTTTTTTGATCACCTGAAACTCCTATAACTCTCTGACCTCCTGCTCAGCATACACTGCTCGAAGCTATAACCGTGTGATCCTGCCTCTAGCAATCCTCAACGAGTATTGAGTAACCACATCATGCTACTCCAATGACCCAACTCTAGCACGAAGGGTCACCGTCTCCTGCTCGACAGATGCCAATCTAGCACGCAGGGTCTCTATGTCATCCTCGACTGACTCAACATGCTCTGGTAGTGGTGGTAGTAGTACTGGTGGTGGTGGTGGTACTGATGGTGATGGTGGTGGTGAAGGCGATCTAGATCTCTTACGAGATGATGGTGGTGATGAAGATGGTGATGGCAAGAGTGATGGTGGTAGTGAAGATGATGATGGAAAGAGTGATAGTGGTGGTGAAGATGATGATGGCAAGAGTGATGGTGGTGGATGAACAACCAATGTCAAGGTAGTCTGAGTGAGGAGTGACTCGGCAGTCTTAATCAGATCCTCGCCTGGTGAGTCATCCTCTGAAGAGTCGAAGTCTAGGTCTGAATCTGGTGAGTAGTCGGGTGAAGCCAGTACATAGTCTGGTGATGGCGGTGCAGGTCTAACAGGTAAGGTAGTGATCTCATCGTTAGAATCAGATAAAATAATAAACAGAACGAGTACTCCGACACGTGGTGTAACAGAAGGACGAGGTGTGGTCATAGTGTTGTGATAATCAAGGGTTTATATAAATAAAATTTTCATATAAAGCAAATGTAAAATGTATGTAAGGGAAAGTATACGCAAGTATAAGTCATGCAAGCAAGTAGTGTGTATGCACATGAAAAAGTTTTATGTGATGTAATGTTTATGAAATGCTTATAGTCTAGGTAAAATATGCAACCTAGTTCTCTATAACCTTGGCTCTAGATACCAATCTATAACACCCCCAAAATATGTGGCAGCGAAAAGGTAACCGGGGGCGTTACTTCATAATATACAAGCACAAGATATACGAGAACGACCTCTATATGAGTCGTTTAAAAGATAACCTCGTTGATACATTAAAAAAATAAATATGTTTTAACAAGTGGTCTCATGAGTTTGCATCACAAGAAAGTCATAATTTTTAATACAACGAGGACGATTTATTTCAAGAAAAAAAATCCCTGAAAATAGTCTTGATGAATGCGGACTCCAATGCACTTCATATATGTCCATACGAGTTATACCTGAGAAATACATGCTTAAAAATGTCAACATAAAGTTGGCGAGTTCATAGATTTAAGTAAAGTATTTACGAGAAACAAAAAGTGTTTAGTGACTACTGCTTCACTCACAGTATCATGAAAAGAGTTTTGTGACTACTGCTTCACTCACAGTATTATGAAAAGTGTGTTGTGACTACTGCTTCATTCATAGTATCATGAAAAGTGTGATGTGACTACTGCTTCACTCAAAGTATCATGAAAAGTGTGTTGTGACTATTGCTTCACTCACAGTATCATGAAAAGTGTGTTGTGACTACTGCTTCACTCACAGTATCATGAAAAGTAATCGCATTGTTATAAAATAAACGAGCATGTAAACGAGTTTGTAACCAAGCAAGAAAAACAAGCTTATAAACGAGCATGTATTCTCCCCCAAAATAGTTCAAAACAAGTAAAATAGGGGCTATAAATTCACCTTAAGCAAAAAGTGATATCGATAATGAAAGGTAAGCATGGAAAATGATCCATGGAAACTCTAACCGCAACCTAAATAGTAATATGCTTTTAGAATAATGAAAAACTAGAGTACAATGATGCGTATGCATTTATATAAGCCTTACATAACTCGTACACAGTTGCGTTTAAGTTTTACGAGTTAAAAAGCGGATTTCGGAAAAGTAAAATATTTATTTTCATGTTTTTAAAAGTTCCCAAAAGTTACGACTTACCTACTTTATCAGCCAATAACTTCCTCGTTGCATAACCTAAAAATGCGAGTCTGGAGTTTTTGAAAACTAGAGGTTGAGTAATTTAGAAAGTTAGTTTATCATTTCACCCAACTCGGACCCTAACAGCCTTGAATATAGTGCCAAAGTTGGCTACTCGCAAAGATTTGGCTATTTCTAGACTTGGCTTATTTCAGGTTTTACTTAGCACATTTTAGCCGCGAGGTCAGAGTTTTAACAGGCCATAACTTACTCGTTTCAACACCTTTTATAGTAATTCCAGAGGCTATGCAAAGATATCTACCTCGACTACAACAACTTACTTTACCTCAGGACCTAACTCTAACCACAAAGGTCTCAAAAACGGGCTCAAAGTAGGCTAGTCGTTCATTTTTATACTTTTTAACAGCTTTTAGTATATTTTGTAGATTTTCAATTGGCTATAAATTTCTCGTCTGATGTTCGTTTGGGTCAATTTAACTTGCTATTTTTACGTTGTTGGATGGTCTATGCATTACACTCAGTAACGACCCATAAACATTACCTAGATGGGTCGTTCATAACCTCAAATCCCCCTATTCATTCATTTTCACCAATTTTGTAAATCTCCCGATTCCGCATATTAAAATATGAGATCACTTCTGCAAGCTCTAGATTTCAGGCATAACTTACTTCTAACATCCTAGTTTAGTGCAGTGAAGCTAAATCTTACGCAAGTTACCTTTTTATTAGTGAAAATGATAAAATGGACATTATATCATATAGTTTTCATCAAAAATATAACCAAAGCTTCTAGTTTTCGTTCATGGTCACTCTTAAGGTCTAAGAACCATGTCAAGATGATAAAATCATGCAAGAAACATCATTTTGAAAGTGTACACAAAATGTGCACACTATATCAAATAGTGTGCACTTTTATTAGAAAAGATCAAAATTTTAAAACACAACGTATATAGGTGATGTAATATTGAATAGTATGTTTAAGCTAACATATAGAGACATGCTTACAAGACTTGGGAGGAAATGAGCAAGAATAAGCCACAAAATGACCCCAAAACCTTTTGAAAAACCCTATAGAAAGTCCTAAACTTGATAACTTGTAACCCTTCTAACACCTTCCTCTTTATAAATTTCTCAACCAAAACCTAACCCTTGCTTTCTTGACTTCTTGCTGTTACCGTGCAAGTATAGAGAGAAGAGAGGAGAAGATGTATTTTATTTTGTTGTGAGAAAGATATCTAGTAAAGCTTTTCTTGCAACTCCCTGGTATAAAGCCCTTAATCACTTAACCCACTTGAAAATCACTCTCACTTGACAAAGTTTTTGCCGTGAGATGTAGAGGAGAGAAAAAGAGTGAATGCTTGTGTTTAAATTGGTGAAATGAACTACCTAAAACATTTCTCTTATGATGTATTTTTGGTGTAGTCAAATGTAGCTTTGAGGGAATCTCCTTTTGTTTAACCATAAGTAGATTGTGTGTATATTGGGAATGGGGGATTCCCCTTTGTGTCGTCCAACATGAAGCAAAGAAGGAGAGGAGCTCAAGATGATATGACAATGGCTAGTTTGTGTATTCAAGGTTAGTTTAAACATGAATTTGGAAAGATGGAGAACCAAGAATAAAGCAATGTGTTCCCTTGCTACAAATAGAAGTGTTTGGTATGAGATTAGAGGGGGAGGGGACGGCTGGAAAAAGGGGATGAGGAAAAATGATTGTTTAAACTTGAAATGCATTCTACAAGTATTTGTACATGTATGTTTATTAGAAGGTGATGTGATTTGGTGCATGCATGCAAGAATATATAGTTCAAATAGCTTACGTAATTATTATGAGAACGCATTCAAGTGAGTTGTAAAATATGATCATGATGAATATAACATGTCGTACATGTTTAGACTAAACTTTAGTCTAAATCCGGTGTTCGTTTAAAGTTGTTTTTTAGTTTATGCGATTTAACTTAACGGTTTCACGTAAAAGTAAACACGTAAAGGTTAAAGTAAATAGTTTTGAGTTTATTGACGTAAAATGACCTGAAAAATGTGGATTGTCACATTAGGATCTAACCAAGGTTTGAGAAGTTGGTTAGGGTACTAATGAGATGTCATTTTATACACTTTTTTGGGGTCATTTAACCCCTTAAATCGTGCATTTATGCCCAAAATAGGTACTTAATTGTTCCTTTTCAGGTAATTAGCATTTAGAAGGCATTTAGAGAAAATACACGTGACTTAGGCTTATTTGGAGAAGAAACGGACAAGACTACGGACCTACACCAACATCTCTCAAGATTATGTTCTCAGCGGCTGGAGACGGCGTCACAAGATACACGTGACGCCGTCACAATTCATCCCACGACGGTGTCACAAGAATTCACGACGACGTCAGCTCGCACGACCCAGCCCAAGATCTAGAATATTCTCTTTCATGACGACGTCACGATTAAAATACGACGCCATCGCAGCGATTTATCTATATATACAAACCCGAAATTATGGTTTTAAGGGTGTAACTTTAGAGTAAAAAAGGGAGACGAACCCTAGTTTGTTTGGCAGCTTATTAGGATGATTTTAGGGCTTTAAAACCCTATTGTAACTCTTTCAATTCATGTTTTAATTAAGTAAGATTATCTTAATCATTCAATATGTCTTGTTGTTTGATTATTTATTGTTCTTGCTTTATCTTTAACATACTTGGCTAAACTCCCTATTGTGTTCATTTATGATTGTGTGAAACCTAGAATGTAGATCTTAGTGGTGTTGCTTCTTGAGATGAATATACATGTTAAGCTTTAGAAAACTAGCTTTTGTCTGTATCGCTGTTGATATGTCTAGGGAAACATGATTGTGTAGAAATGATACCTAGGGAAACATGATTGTGTAGAAAGGATACCATCGGGTAATAGTCTTCATACTACCTTGCCCCTTATATGGTTGATCCACTTTTAATATATTTCAAATGCATTTAATATACTCTTGGGGGCCTTGTAATAGTCTTCATACTACCTTACTTGTGCGTTGCCTCAACGGAATATTAAATAGACGGCAGGTTCGTGTAATCTGTTCATGACTTAGGAAATAATTACATAGATCATCACAAGTGTGACAAAGCAACAACACTAGGAGAAGCAATCTAGGGAGTAATACATGATTAAATGAATACAATCTTTTTATTATATTGTTATCACCATTAGCATAGTTTATTATTTAGTTTAATAGCTAAAACCAAACCAACCTCTCAAACCATAGATTTACCTGCTTTCATAAAATATAAAAACACAAAA
>BQNB010027567.1:25000-57510 GCA_026074375.1 Tanacetum coccineum
TTGTACAAATTTGTAATTGTGTTCGATTGACGACATCTAATCTACTCAAAGTCAGAAGAGAACATGAATTCCACCTGAAGACGTTTTTAGACTTACTCAAGAAGGAGAACGTTGTACGCCAAATTTTCAAATGCTATTTTTGGTTACAAGAAGTACATTCCAGACATGTGGTCAACATGACGGTTATCCAACAGTGGATCCTAGCAAGGTTGAGTCGGTCAAGAACTGGAAGACCCCTGAGTCACCAACAGAAATCCGTTCATTTCTAGGATTGGCAGGATACTACCTTGAGATTTATTGAGATTTCACTTCAGATCGCCAAGCCCCTCACCCTATTGACTCAAAAGAATAAGGCTTATGTGTGAGGCGATAAGCAAGATGAAGCTTTCTAAATTCTGAAGGAGAAACTATGCAATGCTCCTGTGTTAGCACTCCCCGATGGACCCGACGACTTTGTGGTCTATTATGATGCATCAAAACAAGGTTTTGGGAGCGTGCTGATGCAGCGGGGCAAAGTGATAGCATATGCGTCAAGACAGTTGAAGAAGCATGAGAAAAATTATACCACCCATGACCTGGAATTGGGTGCGGTGGTGTTCGCTCTTAAAATCTGGAGACATTATCTTTATGGGACGAAAAGTGTTATCTACACTGACCACAAGAGTCTCTAGTACATATTCGACCAAAAAGATTTGAATATGCGCCAAAGGCGATGGATCAAGCTACTCAGTGACTACAAGTGTGAGATCAAATACCACCCGGGCAAGGCAAACATGGTGGCAGATGCCTTGAGCAGAAAAGAAAGACTCAAGCCAAGACGAGTACGTGCTATGAGTATTACTATTCATTCTGGACTTAAGACTAAGATTTTAGAAGCGCAGAGCGAAGCTTCCAAGGATCTCAAAGCCCCAACTGAATGGCTAAGAGGATTAGAAACACACTTTGAGCAACGAGATGATGGTGAAATTTACTTCTTTGATCGTATCTGGATTCCATCAGTTGGTGGTGTAAGGAAATTGATCATGGATGAAGCTCATACTTCTAGATATTTAGTACATCCGGGTGCAGATAAGATGTACTATGATCTGAGAGACTTGTATTGGTGGCCTGGTATGAAGAGAGACATTGCTGAGTACGTTAGCAGATGTCTTACGTGTTCTAAGATTAAAGCCGAACATCAGAAACCCTCTAGATTTCTTCAGCAACAGAAATTTCTTGAGTGGAAATAGGAAAAGATAACAAGAACTTTTCACAAAGTTGCCTAAAAGTAGTAGTAGGCATGATACGATTTGGGTCGTTGTGGATAGATTGACCAAGTCGGCTCACTTCTTACCTATTCGTGAGAATACTATAAACGGAGAAGTTTAGCAAGATTTATACCAATAGATGTGTATCAAGACATGGTTGTCCGGGGTCAATCATTTCGTAAACCTGTTGGTTCGAGTTCACGGTCACCTTATGGCAAGCTTTTCAGAAGCATTGGGTACGAGACTAGACATGAGTATGGCTTACCACCCTCAAACCGACGGTCAGAGTGAGCGTACTATTCAGACGCTGGAGGATATGCTTCGAGCTTGTTTATGGATTTTGGTGACAGTTGGGATACACATCTCCATTGCATTGATTTTTCTATAATAACAGTTTACCACATGATCAATTAAGTGCGCACGCATCGATGCTCTGTACGGGCGAAAAGTAAGATCCACCGTGATATAGGACTGAAGTTGGAGAAAGATCCCCATCTTATTGGACTATAAATTATGCAAGAAACGACTGAAAAGATTATCAAAGTTAAGGAAAGAATTGAGACTACTAGGAGTCGCCAGAAAAGCTATGCTGATAAGAGGCGTAAACCTCTTGAATTCCAAGTTGGAGACCGAGTGTTACTTAAGGTATCTCCATGGAAGGGAGTTCTACGATTTGGTAAGAAAGGAAAGACTAGCACCACGCTATGTGGGAACCATTGAAATCGTGGAGTGTGTTGGACCGGTGGCTTATCGGCTGAAGTTACCCCAGGAGCTAAGCTGTGTCCACGACACATTTCATGTGTCAAACCTCAAGAAATGCTTGGCTGAGCCAGATGTTCAGGTGCCTTTGGATGAGATCGAGATTGATGAAAATCTGCGATTTGTCGAAGAGCCTATTGAGATCGTAGAACGAGATGTGAAAAAGCTAAAGCGAAGAAGAATTCCATTGGTCAAAGTTCGTTGGAACTCTCGGCAAGGAGCTGAGTATACTTGGGAACGTGAAGACCAATTCCAGAAGAAATATCCGAATCTTTTCTCCGAACCCGTACCTTCCTCAAGTGCCGCAACTTGAGCCTTGAGGACAAGGCTCTTCTAACCGGAGGAGACTGTAACATTCCGTATTTTCAGGTCATTTACGACGTCATCTATTTTACTAATTATTTTTTTTAGTACGCGTTTACTTTTAATTCTTATTATATATAGTTAAATCGCGTAAACTAAAAATCAACAATCAACGTAAACGAGCACCCAACAAATTAAAGTTTACGTCAAGCCATCATTATATTATTATTACTAAAGTAATAATTAACTTATTATGTTTTATTTTTATCGGTTACGTAAAACGTTTACGTTTCGCGATAAATTAAGTTTAGGTATTCCCGGAACCACCAAAACTTTTCTACGCTTCAACAAATACCCACTTTTATACCCAATACATAAAATTAACTCAAATATCTATCCCATATGCTCATATGGCCGGATTTGGACTCAAAGATACAAAGAAAATATCATAGGAACACTTTCCTTGTTTTCATGGGATAATCTCCACTTTTAGGAACCAAAGACCAAAGACCAAGGACTTTCCCTAAGACCCTCATCTTGTTTCCCATGACCACTATTGCAAACTTTTGACCAACTAGGCATATATATACTTGTATGCAAGAGTTATAACACATACATACACAAAACACTTGGTGTAAAAGATCAAAAACACTCTCTTTTCTCCTCTACATAGCCACAGTCTTCAAAAACGCCCATTCCAATCAATCCATACAAAATTTTCTACATCATATACAAGCCTTCACACATCCTTCCTAAGATATACTAAGGTATTTACAAGCCTTGGTTAACCATTTGCAAGTATTTATCAAAGAAAGGAAGCTAGGGTTTTCATTTGGATAATTAGGGTTTTCATTAGTGCAAGCTTGGGTTTTATATCTAAACAAGGGTTTAGATACTTTGGTTCATCATCATACATCACTATAAGGTTATCTAAAAACCTTCATGTCTTTACTTTTATCATATTATGAGTTTATATGTTCTATTTAGCAATATCACCATTAGGATACTTTTAAACATGTAAAACATATTTCTGCTTGTGGTTATGATTTTGAACACTTTTACATATGTTGTGTAGTTGATAATATCATGGAATAAAGGAATTATAAGTATGGTAACATGTTTGTTAAAGTATAAAAGGTTCATGTGTAAACTTGCTAAATTAGGGTTTCTTTAATAAAGTTGTGATTAAAAGAGAGATTAGAGGAGTTACTATTTGAACACAAGGACAAACTATGAAACTAATGAACCTATTTATGTAAGACTTGATATATGAAGTTTGTAAAGTACTGTAAACAAATTTGTTAACACTAAAAAGTCTGTAAAAATCATGTTTTTAAAACACATTTCATCAACAACTTCAAAACCTACTGTTTTGGTTCGACTTTTGACATAGCCCCAACATATTTTTAAAAGATAGTTCATCTCATGAAGATTCCAAAATGAAAAGAAACTCGAAAAATCGATTTATAACGAAAAAGATACGACAAATATACGTTTTACGTTAATACCGGGTTTTATAAAATAAATTTTATAAAAAGTTACTCTTCATCAGGGACTTTTATTTTTGAAAACATCATTTATATGATAGAACTTTTAAAAACGAAGACGTACTCGAAAGAATCGCTAAAAATGGAGTTAAAACGAATAAGTTACGACATTTACGAGATTTACGATAACTAAATCTATAAAAATAAATATATAACTGTTATGAACAGTAAAATCACTATTCATCAGAAAAACTCAAATTTTGAAAATAATATATTTGAAAACTCTGTCTGTAATACGAAGGCGTGGACGTAAGAAACGAAAGAAACGGACTAAAAACGAGAAAGTTACGCCAGTTTTACTAAAGTATACTTATAAACGTTTTTACTTTATAAATATGATTTCACTAAAACGATTAGATGGTGATGTAGCTATATAGAATTATATGTGGTATTAGTTAATCAAAGTATTATATTACTAGGGAGTTTCATAATGAGGCCTCTTCGGGGTGGCGTATCGACGAGTTGTTGGATTTACGATTTAAAGTGTCCTAGCTCCTCATACGTCACTACATGACCTCTTAATTATGATAGCCCGAACGCATAAGTATGATGAGCTATAACGACCTATAAATAATCAAAGTGTTTAGTACATTATACGACCTATTTGCGGATTAGATTGCCTTCAGAATCTTTTCGTGACGCATTTTTCTATTGTGAATACTTGTTGAGTTTCCATTCACTAGACGAGGTGAGGTTCATAGACCCCTTTTACTACGTGATTGTTTTTAACAAAATCTACGTGTGAATTACATTGCTTGTTTTACTATTGGACACAAGTGTTTTTTTCTAAGTGTTTTCAAAATGTTTACAAAGTGTATGCTATCCAGATTACTGCCTTAATATTATGCTAGTTACCTTATTGCCGTGAAGTCCCTATTTATCATGAACCGTTAATTGCTATTGTAGTAAGCGAGTGTTGTGTATAGATCAATCCGGGACTCGACAATCCCCACTTTCCTTGGGTCACTAGTTTTGATCAAGGTGCAATTTAACATTGAAAGGTTTAGTTGTATGCATGCTTCCTAATATTCCTGATTGGGGCACAAAACTAGTTAAGCTTCGAAGGTCATGAGCTTAGTGCAATAATAAACGTTATTGACAACTGAAATGTGTGTTCCGAGTCTACTATTACTTCGATCATGTGTCCACCCTCTTTAAACCGATAAACTATGATTTCACTCATCCTTTTTGTTTGACTTTAGCATGGTAATTTCAGGACCAAGGGTATGAAGTATTGGACTGGAGCCGTGGCGGATATCAATGAAGACAGATTCTGTGTTTTATCTATATTCTATGCAACTTTTATTATCTTTAAAAACTTAAGTCATCTTTTGGGTATTATAAAGCTTTTGTTTAATTAAATATGTACTTGAAATGTTTATTACTCTTTTGAAACATATGGGACCTAATGTATGAACTCTGATATTTTGTTATGGCATCGAATGAAATCTTATCATAAAACGTCCATTTAAGGTTGTTTCCTATATCTTGATTGTTGTACTTTGACGTAGCACCCCATTGTTACCATTCCGCTGCTACCTGATTTTGGGGGTGTTACACATTGGGCATGTACATGTGGAAAAAACCTACATTGACCCTAACTCCCCTTTAAATATCATGACCCGAATGATGTATAATTGGATCATGAGGAGAAAACTTGACCCTAAGGAAAGTTCGAATATAGGAGTTAGCAATTTCACAGGAAGGATTAAAGGGATGCATATTTTCGTAGGAAACTTCACCTATGTTATAGACTTCATGATTGTCGAGGATATTAGTTCAATCATAGACCTTAGGTTGTCGTAAGTAGTTTGACTAACTACATTTGAAAGTGTCTTGGAAGTCTTTGAAAAATTCATTTTCCACACAGTTTGTAAGCAAACCTTCCATAAATTCCTTTCGTAAAAGAGCACATCCTTGACAATACGGACCATCAACCGGGGTCCCACACTTTGCACACCTTTCACAATTTCGAGGGGGTTCAGGAACAAGAATCTTGTCTTCAAGACTCCCTTTCGAACAACCACAGTTTGAAGTGTACAAACTTCCACAAGACGAGCATTCTTTAATCGCGTAAATTGGATTCAAACGATAATCGAATGACGTCATAAGAATTAAACATGAAGATCGATAAGAAAAGAATTAATTGATACAAAGAAAAAGAAGATTATTTTTGGGTTTTCCATTAATTCACAATTTATTTTAACGGACAAAATGATAAGACAACTTAAACCTGATAATCTACTTACTTCACGGTAGCTCTCAAAAAGATAAACGCACAGGTGAGCGGAGGAGTAGGAATAGCGCGAAGCTTATTTCTCCTTTCGGGTCGTAGTTCCTAGGAACAACCCTCCTTATACCCACTTTATAGTTTGTTTAACTTTCTGAGGTGAGCCGTACGTCGTAAGAGACACAAAAGGCAAGTTTTTAAATCTTTTGTTCGAGTTGGGAACCAACAAGTTCACCGGAACTTATTATGATAATACCTCAGTTGAGAATATTATATTTTGGTATTTTACCAATTTGTGAATTTTATTTTCTTTTTTATGGACAATGTTTTTATGTTTTTGGTTTTTCTTTGGTTTTTATCTGATAATTATACTAAAAGAAATGAAAAATATTTTTGTACTTTTTTATATTTTTATAATAAAAGAAAATATTCACAATTTCAAAAACAGATGGTCAAACGTAAAGATAAACGGTTGCACACCCCCCCTTCAAGCGTCTCCGAAAAAATTGATCCTCTCTGACTAACCTTAAAATATATATAGTTTTTTTTTTATATATAATGAAATTTAAAATATATAGCAAGAATAGTCCTATAAGCAGAGTGCAATGATACCGAGAAGTAGTGATAGACTTTCCCGGTCGTAAATCCCCAACTGAGAGGCTGAAAGGTAAAATCAAATCGATACGATCGAAGATTTGAGTTTGAAGGAAGGAATTGGTTTGGGAAGTTGAAAAAGTCAAATTAGATAATAACGGACTAAAACGTTTAAGAAAAACCTAGAAATTACGAAATTAAACTAGAAAACGAAGGCCCGAATCCCGAACAAAAGGGGGAAAACCTAAAATCTTTAAAAATAAGCCTACGAAGAAATTTTCGCTTCTAAACTACTCTATGGACCAAATAACGAAGAATGAAAAAGACTAGACCGAAAACGGAGTTCGTTTGACCCAAAAACGAGTCAAAACAAAATCCCGCACCCGGACCCGTTCTTTAAAAGACAAAAAGTTGTAAAAATGACCCTACGAAAAATTTTATATTTTTCCTACAAACTAGATGATAAAAGAAAATTTTCTAAAAAAGCAAAATATTTTTTTGATAATTTTTGTATTTTATATGAATTAAATAAACTTTTATCTAAATTAAATTATAAAAAATATTAAATGATTACTAAAAATTCTGAAAAATTTACAAAAAATACTAGGCACTATAATGATCCTACGAAAAATAAGAAAACACAAGCTTGCTTGAGAAATAAGCCCGTAATAAGCTGTTTCAGCTTATTAAGCTTAAAAGTCTAAAAGGTACATAAATACCATGTGCCTTGGGTCTTTAACGAAAAAGACCCAAGGGCGCAGTGGTAAGTATGCTTGAAAGGGAGGGGATGTATCGAGGGGTCCCGGGTTCGAGTCTTGCTCACCCGGGTCCCTTGTCTTCCCTTCTCTTTTTTTTTTGGTAAAACTCTAGGGTAGAAATTGTACAAAAGTAAAGTGAAAGGTAGGCGGGCGAACTATGGGAAATTTACACTATAGTGCAAACGAATAACCTCGATCTATGGAAAAAGTACAAAACACACCTCGCGACATAGCTTATTTTTAGCTTATTAAAAAAATGAGTTTTAGCAAAAACTTAAAACTAAAAAGTTATAAAAGAGCTTATTCTCTACAACTTTAATAAAAGGACTTCTAACTTTAAACAAAAGAATAAGCCAGAAAATAAGCAAATGTTAAGCTGTTACAGAAAGTGCTTATTTAACCAACTTTTTGGATTTGAGCTTATTCTCAGCTTATTTCTTGATGAAAATTAAAAGCAAAAGAAACTACTTCTAGCTTAAGATGTGTATTAAATGGATTTAAGCTAAAATTAACCTATTCTTAACAAATTTAGAAAGAAAATTAGGATGAAAAAGTGCTAGTTTTAATGAATCAGTTTTTTAAGAGCTTTTTTCACCTTTTTTTTTTTTAAAACTAAAGAGCTTATTTTTGGACTCTAGATGCTGAAACTTTGTCAATAAGCTACCCTAGCTTTCTAAAATCAACCTAGATAAAAGGTTTTCCAATAGTTCTCATGGAAATGAAAAATCTCAAAGAATAAAATGGCAAAAACTTCACTGAATTGAAATGTAATGCTGATGCAGTGTGCAAGGCATAAGACTACAGGTTTAAACTCTACTTCATTATGACTAAACTAATTCAATTCATGTATAAAATCCTATATTAACTAAACTTGGACTCAACCTTTCCTTGAATCTTTAATTTCTATCAATGTCATTACACAAAAACTGTCCTGGTGCAGGAACAAAGTTTATAAACTCTAGAACTTGTAAAACTAAAATCTAACTTCTAAAACCTGTTTAGATCCTTGTTATATGTCATAGCTCAACTAGTTGAAAGGTTTTGACAAGGTTTAGTTGACTTTAAGAGTCAATTTAAACCTAATCCAAACACTCCTTAATTCTAAGCTGTCACAACTAAATGTGATTAAATCCTATTTAAAAACTAAAACTCTTAAATCCTTCTATCTACTTCCACTCTAAATGACCTAATAGAGCTTATTAACAACTAAAGTTCACAGCTTATTTGTTAAAACAAACTAGTTTCTCTCCTAGCTATTTACTATGACTTTAACAGAATTTGTAAAGTACTAAAATCTAAATGAGTTTCCACTTAGAAAACTTAAAACTAACACAGATATAAGCTAATTGAGAAAATAGAACAGAATTAAGCATAAGATTCAAAAGAAAAATGTACTATGTAATAGGCTTTTCAAATGCTAAATTGAAATGAGAAAGTTAAACCTGACTTTTTGGAGTCTCAGAACTAGAGGTCACTCTTGTAGAGTGAGTGACCTCAAATCATAAACCTAAGTGGCTTCCAAAGCCTCTAAACCTCAATAAGCTTGATTTGAGCTTATTGTCCTTTGTACTTCCAAATTGAGCTCAAAACTATTCAAGTGTCCATGATTTGAATGCAAATTGATAAAGGTAAGTAAATGACTAGCTTAAGACAGAATTTTAACTAAATTTTATCTTGTGAACAGTAATAAGCTCAATTGAGCTTATTAAGAGCTTATTTGATAAAAATCACTTCAAATTGAAATCAAATGAAAAGAACACTTGTAAACTGAATTGATATTGCTAAAATGATTAAGTACAAGATTAGAAAAGAAGAGTACAAGAGCTTTAAAGCTATTTAAAAGACTCGAAAGAAAATTGCTTAATATTGAAGAAAATTATAAAACTGAAAATTAAAGTAAAAACAACAACTAACTACTCCCTGGCTTCTGTCTTCTTCTTCCCTTTTTATAAGCTGCTAATGTGCTTGTTGTGTTAGTTTGGTGAGAGCAAAACCAAAAACAAATCTCAACCGTCCATTAGGCTTTTTGGGAGATGGGGGATTGCCAAATTGGCATGGGTTTAAGTGGAGGAGGGGGAAGGTGTTTGTTCATGGGGTTTTTGAGGCGCAGGGTAAAAGAAAGAGTGTTAACCCGTGAGTGGGTTTTGGGTTTCAAAAGTGGCGGGAAAGATAGTGCTTTTTGTTTTTAATTCATTTTTTCTTGCTAGCTTTTGTTCAGCAGTTTTAGGTGGAATGGGACCTTCAGTACCAGCACTAGCTGATGCAATAGCAGGTGCATCACCATTCACAATAACCTCCCAAAGAGCATAATCAGTGTGAGTAAGATATTGCTCCATTCTCATGCTTCAGAGATCACAATCTCCAGTTTTAAGTACTGGAAGTTTTAGTGCAGACACTGTTTGGGTAGTTTCTGATTATGACTCCATCTTTTCTTTGAATATGAGATCTTGTATAGATGTAGTGTTCTTCTTATTCAAAGTTTCTCAACAAGCTCTGATACTACTTGTTGATCCCTTTTGAACAGATCTTACTTAGCTTGTTAAAGCTTAGTTGTGTTGGATAGATCCAAAACAACTATAGTAGAAACTAAGATTGTAAATACTACAAACTATGCGGGATCTAGCTTGTAATACTAAGAAGAACAATGAAACAGTAAAATAAGATCTTGCTAAACTTTCAATATATTAAACACAATCAAAGTTACAGAATAACATTGAAACTATGAATACTAACTATATTTGCTATGAAAACTATATAAAACTTGATATCTAGATCAATGCCGTAGGGTTCCTTTTATACACCAAGGAAACCCTAATGGGCTTACAAAACGCGTTACATGATCATGCATATCTATTCCTAATATATCTCATGCATATCACATAAGCAGTACTAACTATTTTAACTAACAGTACTAACATTTTGTACTGACAGTACTAACTATAACACTAACAGTACTAACTTAGCTTGGCAGTACTAAGTCTTTTCTTGGCAGTACTAAGTTAAACCAGCAGTAGAAACTTGTAGAAGCCCTTAATTCCCAACAAGTCATGTAAGGACGTGTGACTTCGAGTCTAGCTACAAGACTCGTAAATAAACAAAAGCGCTTTTTGGGAGGCAACCTAATATTTACTTTTCCCGCATATTAGGAGTGTCTTGTGTGTTTTAACTCTTTATTGTTTGTTTTATTATGTTTGAATTAGTTTGTAATCATGCTTTATTTGTTTGTAACTTCGTCTTATTTTCAATCAAAGGTATTTTGAAACAAAATAAGTGTAGGGGAAATATCCAGTTTCTAGAACCAAATTCAAACATTTGAAATAAATTGTTTAGATTAATTCGCGTCAGTTTCGAGTCCTATGATCGAATTATTAATTCTCAGGTTTTTATGCAGCATTTTGTACAGGAAAATAACATATAAGAATGAGTGCAGGAAATTTTTCATCAAAAACGAAAAATGAGTTTTCATAGAGTGTGGAGACGGCGTCACCACGACACTCGTGATGGGGTCAGGATATTCCTGACGGCGTCAAACGACCAGTTATAGGAAAACTCAAAAATTCTAAGTATTTTTGAAATTAAAACTTGTACAACACTTAAGAAAGTTGTAATTCTTTTATAAACCTGCAAAACCATGAGTTTAACAATTCTCTCATCCTATCTTTACTACTTTATAGAGTCAACCCTAATTTCACACTGTATATTATTATATCGCACATTTTATGCTTGGTATAATTGTCTTTGATTACAGGTTATATTTGATGAGAATAAGCTTGGAAGTTCTTAGGAAGTTTCATTGGATGATTCTTGGAGGACGATTTAACCAGTTATCGCATGTTTCTTATCCATTATTGAGCAAACCAAGGGAGTACTAGTTTCTTTTACTTGTTTTCTTTTCCTTTTATTTGTTTTTACGGGTACTTCTATAGAACATTGGGGACAATGTTACACTTAAGTGTAGGGGGAAAATAAGCCTTAGAAACTATTCCATCATTTGCCATTTGCTTTGTCCTTAAAATGATGGGTAATATATCAAAACATGGCATAAAAAGGTAAATTTGACCCAAATTTAAATTTTTTTCCAAAAAAAAAAAAAAAAAAAAAAAAAAAAAACTGTAGAGGAGGTTAGAGGATGGTTAAGGCCCAAGCCTAATCAAAGGCTTAGGGTCCATTAGGGTTTATGTTAGCTTATTCCCAAAGCTATGTTCTATTACAAATAGACATGTTTTCTTATGTAATTGACAAGAATTTAAAAGATAATGATTGATTGAATTCTTGTCAATTTCATAAGAAAGCATGTCTATTTATAATAGAACATAGATTTGGGAATAAGCTAACATAAACCCTAAACCCTAATGGACCCTAAGCCTTTGATTAGGCTTGGGCCTAAACCTATCATCTAACAGATAGAATTGATAATTCAAACAAGCTTTGGTAAACTTATCTTTACAGACATAAAATGTGTGGTTAAACAATATGCTTATTAGTGTTAATCAACGCTTGCTTATAGCTTTATATGATTATACTAAACGATACAATTAGGGCATCTTCGATGCACACACTATAATTTTGCACTACAATTGTGTAAAATATGACATATTTGTTGGAAATTTAGTGCAATTATGGGAATTGAATCATACTTGGAAATGAGTTTGGAGGTACGAAGTGTACACCCATCAAGTCACTGATTCTCCCTGAATCCTTTAGTGGTTAGCTTAATGTTTATTAAATGAGCGATTTTAATATTTAATGTTTGTAACTACACTTATTAAAAGGACAGTTTTAAGTTTGACTTAATGACCATATTTATGGTCATGTAACCACTGTATTTATGGAGGTTATGAGATTAACTGGCCAATTAATGCTCTAACTCCTTTTGACTAGGAGTTACAACTCTTTTGATTAAGAGTTGGCATCCCTATAAATAGAGATGGACATTTTTTCATGAAACACACACCAACTAGAAAACCTAAACACTCAGAAACGAAAGGGTTCTTGATTTGTGCCTAAAACAAGAACAACACTTGGTTTTATCTCAAGGAGGTATTCGTGATACCCAGTCATAGGGCCGAATAATCTTCTTTGGAAAGTGATTACACGTGTAACAATTTACATTTTCATATCTTTTTTCGTCAATAAATATTCAACTATTTATTTTAAAGTTTTACACATTCACTTTTAATTTTCAACGTTTAGTTAAATCGCGTAAACTAAAAAACAATCAATGTAAACCGACATCAAACAAATAAAAGTTTACGTCAAACAAGTGTTATATTATGTTTACGAAGATAATTATTAACTTTTCATATTTTATTTTTATTTGTTATGTAAAACGTTTACGTTTCGCAATAAATTACATTTATGCATATATGGAAGCACCAATACCCATCTATACTTTAACAAATACCCACTTTTATACCCAATACATAGAATTTATATCATCCCTACTTTATTAATCCTCTAGGCTGATTTTACAACAAATAAAACAAGAATAAAAAACCTTAATCCTCCACTAAGGTCACTTCATCTCCTTATTAGCCAACATGTAAACCTCAAAAACCATTTTTCCATAAATTGGCTAATCATTTGTCCTCTCCTTGTACCCAAACTGTACCCTCCTCCTAGGGAGGAAGAGAGGTCTTACACATTATACCTTTACCACTAAACCATCTCTTTGATCCTTGTTTTGGCTAGTTGTTTTTGTTTGAAAGACTTCCAATATAAATTGGAGGTAAATGCAAGACATATTCACCTTCCATTTGCAAGATAAGAATCAAACACACTCCCTTTGTTCTCCCTTAAAGCTTACGGCTCAAAAACACAAACAAGAAAGTTTCATAGTTTTGTTTTAGCAAGAACACAAGTAAACAAGGTTGGTTTAAGGGATATTCTAAGGTGTATACAAGTAAGGGTTAAGGTTTAGAGTAATGAATCCAAGAAATAAAGGAGTTGTTTAAAATCATTTGAAAGGAGCTTTACAGGATGAAGTTATATGTTATTAGAGAGTGTTTGATCATCCTAAAAATCACCAAGGAGTGGTGGGTTTTGTTCTTGTTGTGGTTCGACCCTAAGCCGCACCTAAGAGGGTGTTTGTTTTCTTTGATTTCCTTCATTTTTGTTAAGTAAGCCCTAATCACCTTGTTCCTAATTTATTTTTACAATTAACTTTATTATTTTCATGATTGATTTTTGGGTTCAATGCATGATTGTGTTTTTGAGAGATTCATGATGATTGGTATGGCATTAGAATGATTTTAGGGTGTTAGAAATACTAGTTAAGTTGTTTGATTGAAAGTTGTTGAAACATTGAAATAGGACAGCAGGTTGTGGGATTATTGTCGAAATATTCTTGGTTTATGACCTTTTGTTTTATGATTTAATTGTGTTTGACAACATACAAGGTGTATGTGGTGAGTTGGATGAAGCCGTAACTCTTCCTGATGAGTTAGTTACGCTCAAATTAGTGAAACTAGTCAAAATGGGCATTGAATCTGGTTATGCAGATAGTTTGTGATATAATGGGATATTTTTAACTTAAAGCATACTGGTCAAAATGGCGAATTACGATCAAAATGGCAAAACTAACTAGAAATTGTGCCCAGATTTTTAAACGAATATATCTTAAAAATTATGAACCTAGGTACTATTTTTCTAAAACCAAAAGTTGTAGATAATTGATAGACTTAAACATGATCTTTTGAATGGGATTCTAACTAGTTATGGATTATGAGATATGATCAAAATGGTGAAGCGAGATATTGTTTCCAAAACTCAGATTGTGTACTTAGGGGTAAATTGGTCATTTCACTTAGATTCTGGATACATTGGAGTGTTTTGTTGATAATATCAGTAAACTAGGTTTATTAAGCTTAATTAAGGTGAAAACACGTATTTATACCTATTACGGATGTGAGATATAGGTCCATTAATCGGCGTAAGTGTAGATTGTATAGTATCGAATTTCTTGAAAAGGTTTTTTAACGTAGTATAATGGATTTTATAAAATGTGTAAATAAGTGGTTAAGTGGGTTTATTACTTGAAGGTTGATTATTTAGTCACATAGGATTGTTTGGTAAAAAATGGACTTGGTTAATTGGGTGGAAATGTCTACCATCGACACGGTGATTCTTTGTATATTTGGGTTTGTCATTGCCGTACATTGTGGTTTTACCGTACTAAGTCACCATTATTTCTAGGTGATACTTAGGCATACTTGATGTTCCAAGGCTCTTGGTTGACTTCTGAGTTTGTACACGTATTTGACTTAAGGTGAGTTTATAGCCCCACTTTTACTTGTTTTACAATTACTTTACAAATCTCAGGGAGAATACATACTCATTACAACTTGTTAACAATACTCATTTACAAACTCATTTACATACTCTTCCACATACTTGCTTACATACTCATTCTCATACTCAATTACAAACTCATTACATGATTAATTTCAAACTCGTTTACATACCTGATTTCGCAACTCGTTTACATACTCGTTTACATGCTCCTTTACAAACTTGTTAAATGCTCAGGTGTTCCAGGTAGGGCATCTGTATGAGTACATGTCCATTAAATAAATGCTTGGGTGTTCTAAGTAGGGCATCTGTTTGAGTACATATCCATTAAATAAATGCTCGGGTATTCCAGGTAGGGCATATGTATGAGTACATGTCCATTAAATAAATGCTCGAGTGTTCCAGGTAGGGCATCTATATGAGTACATATCCATTAAATAAATGCTCGGGTGTTCCAGATATGGCATCTGTATGAGTACATGTCCACAAATAAATGCTTGGGTGTTCCAGGTAGGGCATCTGTATGAGTACATGTCCACTTAATCAACGCTCGGGTGTTCCAGGTAGGGCATCTGTATGAGCACATGTCTGTTATTTCCGTTAGAGCATTAGTGTTAGCCTTAAATATATTAAGTCAAACAAGAATGTTATCGGTCTTAGAAAGTCAAACTAGGTCTTGTATTGTAATAGGTTAGTCGGGTTCAACGGTCTTGGATGTAATCTAATATTGTCCGTATTTCGGGTCAAAGCCTCTAGGTTAACCAAGACCCAGCCCGTTTAGAAAGCCCAAGTGCTAACCTAGCAAGGCATGGGTATAAATATCCCTTCACCACACTTGGTGGAGGGTGTTGGTTACATTTTCATTTTCACTTGTAATCCACCAATTTTCTAATCTAATCTTCCTTTCTTGTTTTCTCTCTCTACTTTCTCTCTCTAAGTTTTCTTCTTATTTTCTAGCATATTGGCAAAGATTATTGTTGTGTAATGGATTAAATTTAGTGGGATAACATGTGGTATCACGAGCCAAGGGGTGTTTAGTGTTTATTTTGTGTGAAAATCGTGGGTTTAGTTGGTTGTTTTATTTTGGTTCGAAAAAAAAGCAAGAAAAAAAATCAACTTTGATCTTTGTTTCGTGGTTAAAAGTGTTAAAGACTTGTACTTTTAGGCTTAGATCACTTCCTTGCATCATTACTAAGTGGTTTCAACATCATTTCGTAGCTTACAGAAATTTGAAGATTTTTTATTGGCTGCGTTTTGCTAACTGAAGGGGTGTTCCGTTGTTTACGTTTTTCAAGTCATTGGTTTGCTCAAGTCATTCGGTTTGCTCAAGTCATTGCGTTTTGCTCAAGTCATTGCGTTTTGCTCAAGTCATTGCGTTTTGGGCTTTTTCAAAAGTCATTGCTTTGCTTAAAAAGTCTCTGCATTTTGCTTAAAATGGTCATGCGTTTTGGCTTCAAGTCACTGCGTTTTTTTGAAAAGATGATCTTGCGTTTTGCTCATCGCGTTTTGCCAAGGACAGCTTGCGTTTTGTCTCAAGGTTGCGTTTTGTCCATTGAAAACCCTTGTTTTGAAAACCTAATTTCCTAAAATAATTAAGTGGTATTTGACCGAAAAAAACTTAGGTTGCGTTTTGTCTCAAGGTCGATCCGCGCAACAGGTGGTATTTGACCGAATTTGGGAATCTATTAATCATTGTCTAATCAAAACATAACATCAAGACAAACAAACTTGAAGGACTTAGAACATCATTTTGGACTTAACATACAACCAATCAAACCAAAAATCAACTTAATTATACTTGAAACGTCAATTAATTATTCATTCACGTTTCTTCTTGATTTTGTAAAATCCCGCAAAAGATACGATTCTTTTCTCGGTTTTAATCAAGGATTTTTAAAATCCATGAACGTTAATCATTTAAACACCACAATCAATGTTCATAAAAACTTAAAATCTGTTATCCATTTACAACAACTTCTCAAATGTCAATTCATATATACCTATTTGCAACTCAATCATGTTGATTGTTTTCATAATGTTATCATGGGTAGCGGGGTAGCAAAGATCGCTCCACCAATGTTAGCATCGGGTAATTACGTTCAGTGGAAATCTAGAATCAAGAGATACATTGACACCAAACCTAACAGTGAACTCATCCACCATTGTTCCAAATCTACAATTACACGTCATCAATGGCTGAGAAAACGTTTTCCAGTTGCTGAAGGTAGTTCTGAAACAACTACAGAACGGTATATGGAGAACTACAAGAATGTTTCACAAGACATACGCGATCAACTGAATGCCGAAGCTGAAGCCGTTCAAATCATACTCACAGGGATAGATAACGATTCTATTTCCAGTTGATGCTTGTCCGAATGCATGTGAAATGTAGAAGCCATTGAAAGGTTGAAACAAGGTGAATTCAATCAGTGTTCAAGTCTTGAAAACAATTTATATTGGGTTTGGAAAATTCCACATCACGGGATGGTGAATCACTGAATCGTATTACTCATAGTTTTACAGAATGATGAATGGACTTGTCAAGAAATCAGTGTATGTTAAAAATAATCAAGTAAATGTCCCAGTTCTTACTTCAACTTAAACCAGAATGGTAAAGGTTTGTGACACTTGTTAAGCGGAGTCCATGAGCTGAAGGACTATCTCCTTTCACAAGTGTATGTCAGTCTGAAGCAACTCTACGAATGAAGTCAATGAGATAAGAGCCTGAAAGGACTAGCACGTCCTGCTAATCCACTTGCACTTGTTTGCTTCAAAACAAACCAGTTTTACCCTATCATCAAAACCATCTCTACTCAATACACGTCAAATATTCCCCCACCAGATCGTACCAGTCTACCAGAAATCTGTACAGGAAAAAGCAATTGGTTACATCTTCTGCTCCTACTTCGTATGATCCAGAAACTGCTACGGTTACTGAAGATGAGGAATGTCAAAGGAAAGGTGATTGACAAATCATGACTTTATTTTCTCTCTCGTTCAGAAAATCTACAAAACCTACCCACAAAAACCTTCAAACTTCAACAAACACTGTTGAGCTAATCAAGATAGTTCTCAAGAATCAACAAAGGAACTGGTATGATAATTAGAGGGCAGTCAATGTTGCTGGGGCTAGGGAAAATGTAGGTACTCCGGTTGTGCAGAAGTCTGGGATTCAGTGTTATAACTGCAAGGAATATGGGCATGTATCAAGGGAATGTCAGAAACCGAAACGAGTAAAGGATGCAGCTTATCACAGCGAAACAAGCTGGTTATTGTGTAAACAAGAGAAGCTGGGGCTCGTTGAATGCAAAAACAAGCTGATTGGAAGGATGATTTTACTGATGAGGAGTTGCATGATCAGGAATTGGAAGCACATTATATGTACATGGCACAACTTCAAGAGGTTACTCCAGATCTAGTTGACAATTCTGGACCAATCTTTGATGATGAGCCAATGAATCTTAAGGTTACAAAAACAATAATGACAACTATAATGTGTTTTCCATGGAAAAATGAAATCCTGAGCAACCTGAATCTAGTTAATGGACCATATATCTGACGGTAACAAGGTTGACTCCTATATCACTATGAATATAGGATATATGTTAGATAGAGCTCAGGATGACCACGGGATGAAAACTGATGATCTTGATCATAGAACATGATTTTCTTGCTTTTTAATCAGAAACCTAAATGTGAAATGATGACAGCAAAAAACGAAATAAAATTTTTTGGAATATCAAAAAGGAGTTAGTTGATAAATTAAAGTGAAATGAGATTTCAAAAACTAAGAATAAAAGTTTAGAATCATCAATTAACATTTCAAAGAAAGCAACAATGAATTGTCCAAGACTATTCAGTTGATGTTTAAAGACATTAAGAAGTTACAAGCGGGAACTTGATAAAGTTAATGATGTGAATTATGCGTCAAAGTGGAAATTTATTGTGCAAAAGCTAAAGGGGATTAATGTCATACAAATCGATTTTGAAAAAATCATCTAATGATATTACTCAAACAATAAATAATTTAATCCAAACGATTAGGATATGAAAAAGAGCTTTGTGTACATCAAGACAAACAATCTCCATAATGTCACAGCAAAGGAGGCTCAGATTAAGCTTTACAAAACTTGTGAAGACAAAGAACTTGATAAAGTCATTGCTAGAAACAAATTCAAGGTTTGAATGATATTTATATAAAAACGGCAATCTGTTCAAACAATGAATTTTGATTAATCGTAATTGTAAAACAGTTTTGCAAACTTGAGTTCCTCAAGAAAGCTCAAAGCGCTGAAATCCTGTCTGTATGATTAGGGGTTGCTACAATGTTAATCTTGCGTTATATGTTTAGCCTGATTCTGACGAATGAAATCGTCTTGAAAAAGATCGTCGATCAAAATTAATCAGATTTATATCAGACGTTTTGATTATTGATAAGTTGAATAATCTTTATGAATTTGTTCGTTCCACAACGGAGAAAAGTCGGTTGAACAACACTCCTCTATTTTCAAAACGTCAAAGATGAGTCATACAATTCTTTATAAGAATTTTCCAAAGAGTCTTTTGTAAAACAAACAACTTTGTTAGAAAAAATGAATAGATGAATCTATTACTTGGGATCAAAAAGTGTAAAAGCTCTTAAAGAATTTTTTCAAGATTAAAAAGAGTAGTTGACACGATTTTGACGGAGTGGAACGGTTGCAAACAAACAATTGCCAAAAGAACATATTTTGGCAACATCGAATCCTTTCATTTCATAAACACTATAGGGAAAGAAATGTTTGGCCCCCAAATTAGCAGACTCAATGCGGACTTAGAAAATTTCACTTGTGTTTGAACGAGGAAATGGTTGCTGATTTGAGATACTTTAATTCTCTTGAAAACATGAAGTAGACACTCTCAAAATCGTCAACTGAAACTCAAAAAAAATAGTTTTTTTAATGAAAAATCGCCGACTTTCAAGGGGAATTTTACTTGGAATGATCACATGAATGCAATACTTGGTGTGTACACTGATCTGGATGAATTTACTAATTTGCAATGTGATTACGTAGAAACCTGGGAAAAATGTGAACATCTTGAAAAAGAGCTTTCAAAAAGTTAGGAAACAATGTCAAAGAGTTTTGAAGCACTTCAGCAGAAAACATGCAAATTAATTTGAACTTGATTTACAACAGTGTAAAGGAAAAGCTAAAAAAATTGAAAATCTTTCAAAGAAAATCAGTCAAACGTAGTTCTGAAAGAAAGCGTACAGTATTGAAATTCAAGACTTGAAAGCTCAATTACAATGCAAAGGCATTGCAATAAGCGAGTTAAAGAAACTCATTGAAAAAATAATAGGAAAATATACGAAAACTAAGTTTGAAAATTCATTGGGTTAATTCGACAACGAAAATGCTTTTAAAAGTCAAAGACAATCCATTTGGTAAACCAGCTATTTTTTTCAGATTCTCTAGCAAGAAAGATTTTCTCAAAGTCAAGAGCTAGTTACACACAAATGTGTCTTGATTTTTCAAAACCAGTCACTGCATAGATTTTGCCTAGAATATGTTGCCAATTGTCAATGAATCAACTGTATTTCTTTTTTTTTTTTTCTTTTTTTTTTTTTTTGTTTTTTTTTTACACCAGGAATGTATTATAAAGTGCACACAAAGCCTACTCAAACTAGACCACCTCAGTTGCATCAAGACATTAGGAACTAACAACATGGTGGTCTTTTCTCTACAGGAGTATTCTCACTATGTGTTAGCATGACCCTAGCCTAAGGCAATCACTGGAAGATAGAGTCATGTCTAACAATACGTCAAGGGAAGGAGCACAAAGTGAAAGAACACCGTAGGAGTTTTTAGTTTTATATAATAAAACGTCTGTAACTGATGTAATGACAGTTTTGACTGTTCAGGACATTGGAATGTTAAACTTTGTCTGTGTTACTTGTGGAAAATGTGTGCTAGAATGATAAATCATGATTTGTGTGTTCTACATTATATCATGGCGGGAACATTCTAGGACTAAACAAACCAGGTTGTGTTATTGAGTACTAGTGAAACATGCAGAATGTGAACCTATTCTGTTGCAACATCCAGTAAGAAAACGTTGCACAGACTTTCTCACTGTCAGGAAAATCTAGAAACATACCTAGGAAGTTTTATTATGGAGCAAGTTAGTAGACATGCAGTTGGTGGTTTCCTAAGTATACTCCATCCGGATTTAATGGAAACTAAGTCTCAAAAGGCAATGTTTAACCAAACATTAGTATGCCTCTAGGAATTGCTCTAGAACTGCTAATATTTTGGAAAACATAAGGACTCCTAGATGGTTTCTATTGTGTCCAATATCCATTGTCTTCATCATTATCTTGTAGCTCGTAGAGATCATTCTAGTCATAGTCGACTCTGGTGCTCAAATGCACATGACCGGGATAATCTTAAACTTGTTAACTAATTTTGTGGAGAATTTCTTGGGGAACGGTGTGAAAGTTGGAAATGGTCAAATTGCACAATTCTTTAGCTATGGAGGATCGGGTTAAGGAAACTTATTATCATCAACGGGGGTTTATTTACGTAGAAGGCTTAATCACAATTTATTCTCGGTTGGTCAATTTTGTGATGCGGATTTGGAAGTTGCTTTTCGGAAGTCTACATGTTATATCCGTGATTTGAAGGGAAATGATCTTCTCACAGGTTCTCATGGCACAGATTTTGATTTTCCTTTTCTCTACAAGACTCAAACATCTCCAATCCATTTGCTTAATGGCTAAAGCAACATCGTTCTCAAGCAATGTTATGACATCGTTCGTCTATCTCATTTAAACTCGACCCATCACCGTTGCTTATCGAAGAATAATATTGTGAATGCCTTCCAAAGCTAAAATCGTCAAAGACATATGTGGTTCTTCTTGTGAGTTAGGGGAAAGCAAAGATAGTTCTTTCACACTAAGACTACCCCGAGCTCAAAAAGACGGTTACAACTTCTACACATGGACTTATGTGGTCCAATGCGGGTAGAAAGCATTAATGGAAAGAAGTATGTTCTCGTAATTGTTGATGACTACTCCCGATATACTTGTCTCATTCTTGAGGTCAAGACAAGAAACACCTGGAGTTCTCATTGATTTCCTCACACTTGTCCAAAGAGGACTTCATGCTCAAGTTACAACAGTTCGAACTGACAAAGGCACGGAATTTCTTAATAAAACTCTTCATGCATACTTTGCAAAAGAGGGAATAAGACACGAAACGTCAACTGCTCGAACACCTGAACAAAACGGCGTTGTCGAAGACGAACCATTAATCTTGGTGAGGCTTGCGTACAATGCTATAGGCCTCTAAGTTCATTTGTTCTTCTAGCATTGAAGCAATTGCAACAGCATGTTTTACTCAAAACCGTTCACTTGTAATTCCTCGACATGAGAAAACACCTTACCATATCATCAATGCCCGGAAACCGTCAGTCAAGTTCTTTCACATCTTTGGTTCTCTTTGCTACATCATCAGAGATGGTGAAAATCTTGATAAAATGAAGGAAAAAGGTGATGCATGTATTTTTGTTTGGGTTTAATTATACTCAGTCAAGGCTAATAGGGTATTTAACAGAGAACCAGAATGATTGTTGAAACATATTCATGTTACACTTTGACGAAATTGACTAAATGGCGTCAGGATCACGTCAGTTCTGACCCGTCCACATGTTCGACAACGCTACTTGAACAAGACAGTTTAAGTCCCGGTCCACAAAGTCAAGAAAATATTCCTCAAGTTGTTGAGACAGTAACAACGTCAAATGAGCTGGAATTGCTTTATAGTCTGATGTTCAGTGAATTACTCGATGGAACTTCTCATGTCGTGTCAAAGTCTTCCGCTGTACATGCTGCTGATAATCTCGATAAACGTCGAACAACCATAACATTTTCTACAATAAAACGATGTTGCGATGACACCCTCCAGTTGAACTTCATTCAAACACATCAAACTCTAACTCAAGTACCAACTGTCACTGCACCTGAGAACATTAATCAAGCAGAAACCAATATAGAATATGCACAAGTTGACGACGATGAATTTAATGATCCATTTAGGTACGTTTAGGGTTTCTCGAATTCGTTTTACGTACAAATGAAATAATATAAAAATGATAAAGTAATGATGAAATAATGATTGAATAGGATTGATATGATTGTAAAATAAGTTTTTACAACTTATTTGAGTGTTGGTTTGAGTTTACAATGGATAAAAACGAAGAAACGAGTCATGGTTTAGAAACTAGCTCGGTTTTAGGGTTTAGGGTTTTGAATTAGGGTTTTGAGTGTAAAAAGATGTATGAAAGCTTATGTATGGAATAATTAGGGTTCATATATTGTAAAATGAGTATAGTAGCTTGAACATAAGTGATAGTGAAGAAATGAGGATGAAAACGGAGGTAAAACGGCTATTTTAAGGATTGAGCTTAATGACTTATGCATTGAGCTTTTAAGGACTTGTACTTTGATTTAAAGAGATTATATATTTTAGATGAGATGTTATATTACTTGTACATATGCTTTAGTAGCTTGTGCATTCACTTTAGGGGTTAACCCTTCCATGAGATTAGGGTTTAGGGCATCCGATAATGGTTTAAAGCCCGTTTTGATATGATGTTGCAAATGGTACTTTTTAGGAATAATGTACCTTGTAATAATGATATTATGATATTGACTTGATATGTTATGATGTTTGCTTGACATATATGAAGATAGGATTGCCATATGTAGGTTGTCCGAGTCCGTTAACTTGAGTTATGCAGGTTACATTGCATATTGAGATATTGGCAAAGTAATGTAATGTAATAAAGCGAAAAATTTCCCTAAAAAAGGTGAGTTCATATATAACTGATAGATTGTACATCATCTAACTTAATAGATGGATATTTACATTTATGAAAATTGTGGGTTGTTATATGTGATGAAATAAATCACAATCACATGTGATTTTAGTGTCTTGTAATGATTTGTTATAAGAAAATTAGAATAGATTGAAACAAACAAGATTTGGTTTTCATTTAAGGAGTGAATCACATGTGATTATGTTAAATCACATGTGTTATCTTTTGGTTGTTATAGATTGAAACAAATTAGAATAGGTTTTTATTTATGAATGAGTGAATTACATGTAATTCAGTTTTTATTTTAAACTAAATCTCATGTGATTCTATTCTTGATATACAGATTCTCATAAAACACCAAGAGCAACTTTATACGAGCATGATGAAATACCTGGTGGATCAATATATTGGGAGCCTTATGTACATGGAATTCCTATACCAGTTGAGGGGACCTACTTTGATACATTAGATGAAGCTATAGATATGTATACAAATTACGCCAAAATGGGAGGTTTTGAAGTTAAAAATCAGGACAAAGGTTAACAAAATCAGGAGTGATAAAACACAAGTACATTTGTGTAACAGAGAAGGTGTTCCAAAATGCATTAATGTCGACACTCTGGATCCTCAACATAATGAGAAACAAAAAAGAAACACTATTCATCATATAACTGGTTGCAAAACTCGTATCAAGTTAGGTTTTAGATATTGTTTTTAGAAAATACAAGATAGTTTAATTTTACCCAAAACACAACATGTCCTTTGTAACACCCCCAAAATCAGGTAGCTATGGAATGGTAACAATGGGGTGCTACGTCAAAGTACAACAATCAAGATATAGGAAACGACCATAAATGGACGTTTAAGACAAGATTTCATTCGATGCCATAGCAAAATATTAGAGTTTATACATTAGGTCCCATATGTTTTAAAAGAGTAATAAACATTTCAAGTACATATTTAATTAAACAAAAGCTTCATAATACCCAAAAGATGACTTAAGTTTTTAAAGATAATAAAAGTTGCATTGAATATAGATAAAACACAGAATCCGTCTTCATTGATATCCGCCACGGCTCCCCTCCAATCTTCATACCCTAGGACCTGAAATTACATGCTAAAAGTCAACACAAAGGTTGAGTGAAATCATAGGTTTATCGGTAAAAAGGGTGGACCACAAGATCGAAGTAATAGTAGACTCTGAAACACATTCAGTAGTCCAAAACGTTTATTATTGCACTAAGCTCATGACCCCGAAGCCTTAACTAGATTTGTGCCCCAATCAGAATATAGGATGCTTGCCAACAACCTAACACCTCTCAATGTTAAATGCACCTTGATCAAACTAGTGACCCAAGGAAAGGTGGGGATTGTCAGTCCCGATAGATCTATCCACAACACTCGCGCTTACTACAATAGCAATTAACGGTTCATGATAAATAGGGACTTCACGGCAATAAGGTAACTTAGCAATAATATTCAGGCAGTAATCTGGATAGCATACACTTTGTAAACACTTTGAAAACACTTAGAAAAACACTTGTGTCCAATAGTAAAACAAGCAATGTAATTCACCCCGTAGATTTTGTAAAACAATCACGTAGTAAAAAGGGGGCTATGAACTCACCTCGAGTGAATGGTAATCAACAAGTATTCACAATAGAAAAATGCGTCACGAAGGAATCCGAAGGCAACCTAATCCAATATAGGTCGTATAAGTACTAAACACTTTGATTATTTATAGGTCGTATAGCTCATCATACTATCGTTCGGGCTATCATAATTAAGAGGTCATGTAGTGACGTATGAGGAGCTAGGACACTTTAAATCGTAAATCCAACAACTCGTCGATACGCCACCCCGAAGAGGCCTCATTATGAAACTCCCTAGTAATATAGTACTTTGATTAACTAATACCACATATAATTCTATATAGCTACATCACCATCTAATCGTTTTAGTGAAATCATATTTATAAAGTAAAAACGTTTATAAGTATACTTTAGTAAAACTGGCGTAACTTTCTCGTTTTAAGTCCGTTTCTTTCGTTTCTTACGTCCACGCCTTCGTATTAAGACGAGTTATCAAAATATAACATTTTCAAAATTTGAGTTTTTCTGATGAATAGTGATTTTACTGTTCATAACAGTTATATATTTATTTTTATAGATTTAGTTATCGTAAATCTCGTAAATGTCGTAACTTATTCGTTTTAACTCCGTTTTTAGCGATTCTTTCGAGCACGTCTTCGTATTTAAAAGTTTTATCGATTTATTGATGTTTTAAAAGTATAAGTTTCTGTGGTGAATAGTAACTTTTATAAAAATAGTTTTATAAAAGTATATATTTAACGTAAACTTGAAATCGTCGTATCTTTTTCGTTATAAATCGGTTTTTCGAGTTTCTTATCATTTTGGAATCGTCATGAGACGTACTATTTTTATAAAACATAAAATCCATGCTTTGGATTTCGAACCAAAA
Source organism: Tanacetum coccineum (assembly GCA_026074375.1). Classification (NCBI taxonomy): domain Eukaryota; kingdom Viridiplantae; phylum Streptophyta; class Magnoliopsida; order Asterales; family Asteraceae; genus Tanacetum; species Tanacetum coccineum. The sequence continues at coordinate 51,069 of BQNB010027567.1, forward strand.
CAGCCCCTTAATAATAATTAGGTTTTCATATATATAAACTTGTTTTATATACTTTTTCAACTTAATAAAATACCACAAGTTTTCCACAACTTATTATATACTTGTCTTACATATAATAGAGTCCAAGATCCATATTTACATCCATATAACATGTGTATAAGTTCATAAAATCATGTTTACAAGAAAATCCATTTTTACAAGTCAAACATATCCTAAATGGTGATATTGCTAAATAGAACATATAAACACATAAAATCATAATTGTAAATTCATAAAGGGTTTTAGGTAACCTTATGGTGATGTAATATGATAACCAACACAATCTAAACCCTTGTTTAGATTATAAACCCAAGCTTGCAAGATCTTGAAACCCTAAACCCTAATCTTCTAAACTTGTATCGTCGTATATCTTTGTTATTAATCGGTTTTTCGGAGTTTCTTACCTTTTTGGAATCGTTCATGTGACGTATATTTTTATAAAAATAAAATCCATGCTTTGGATTTCGAACCAAAACAGCCCCTTAATAATAATTAGGTATTCGTATATATAAACTTGTTTTATATACTTTTTCAACTTGATAAAATACTATAAGTTTTCCACAACCCTTTTTATCATATGTCATACATATTATTATGTCCATTAGTCCATGATGTATTCAACCACATAACACATGAATAAGTGTACAAAATTATAATCACAAGCAAAAATATGTTTTACATGTTTAAAAACATCCTAATGGTGATTTTGCCATATAGAACCAATATATGCATAAAATGATAAATGTAAAGACATAAAGGGTTTTAGATAACCTTATGGTGATGTAATATGATAACCAACACAATCTAAACCCTTGTTTAGATTACAAACCAAAGATTGCACAATCAAAGAAACCCTAAACCCAAATCTTCCACTTTTCTTGCTTTAACCCTTGAAAGTCTTAAACCAACCCTTATAAACACCTAAGGACATCTTAGATATGTTGTAGGAATGTATGTAAATGTGTTAAATAAAATTTTGTATGGATTTGGTGTGGGTTTGGATGTTGTCGTGGCTAGGAGGGAGTATAAGGAGAGAATTGTGTGAAAGTCTTTAAGTCTTAATGACTTGTGTTCTTATGTTCCCTTATATGGAAGTTATCCCATGATTTCAAGGAAGTATGTTTGTAATTTAGATATTTCTTTCATATATGTATATACTGTATTGATATTTTAATAAATGTAATTGGGTATTGGGTGATAGAGTTGTCGTTGGGGTATTATTTTTTGAAGCGTAGAGAAAGTTTTGGTGTCGTTTCGGTGAATTATGCGTTTAAATGTAATTAGAATTTATGATGGCGAAACATCTTAGAACGTTTTACGCAACTAGTAAAAATATTATATTTAAAAGTTGATGTTTACTTTCGTAAAAATTAATATATTGCATTGCTTGACGTAAAATTTAATTTCGTTTGCCTGCTCGTTATAAGCTAATGTTGATTTTTTAGTTTACGCCGATTTAACTTTTAACTGTGTTTTGTAAAATTAAGAAATGTTATAACGAGTCTACGACTAAAAAAATAATTAGTGACATATTATGGGTCGTGTAAATGCCTCAGAAAATACGGAAATGTTACCTATCTTCTCAGGTTAGAAGAGCCTTTTGTCCTCATCGGCTAGGTTTATGTAACACCTGAAGGAGGTACGATTTCAGAGAAGAGATGCGGATATTCTTTCGGATTGGTCGTCTTGTTACCGGATATACTCAGCTTCGCTTTCCGAGAGTTCCAACGAACTTTGACCGAAGGGATTTTTCTTCGCTTTAGCTTCTTCATATCCCGCTCTACGATCTCAATAGGCTCTTTGACAAATCGTAGATTTTCATCAATCTCGATCTCATCCCAACAGTTACTTGATAACACTCTGACTTTATGTAACCAAACAATTTCTTGAGATTAGCCACAAGAAACGTGTCATTGGACACAACTCAGCTCCTGGTGGTAACTTCAGCCGATATAACGTTACTCGGTCCAACACATCTCACGATTTCAATGGTGCCCAATATGTCGTGCTAGCTTTTCTCTGTTTGACTTACCAAATCGTACCACTCCTTTCCACGGAGATACCTTAAGTAACACTCGGTCTCCAACTTGTGGAAATTCAAAGAGTGTTGTACGTCCTTTAAACTATAATTATCAAGTCCTGTGTATGGAGTGTTCGTAGATAGTATAATGTCATTAGCTACTGTTCACACTGTTGAGAATACGTTTGCTGTGTCTAAGACACCTTAGATTTAAAAAGGCATATTATAAAGCAAGGAACTCTCCTAATAATGTGAAGAGCTCCATTTGTGATGTAGATATCGTAATCTTTTTCTAATGTAGCACTAGACTCTCTTCTTAATACTGTATAAATGAAGTGTTCCGGGAAAAAGCTGACTATTGCTGGCTGAAGTTCAGCGAGATCACTATTGAAGTTATTAACACTCCGATTACAACACTGGTATAAGTAACTCTAAGCATCAGGTGTAAACATGTCACGAAAAAAAACATAGAAAACATTACAATTCCAACCACTGTAGATACCTCTAAGATACAAGTAATCGGAATGGTGCGACCCGAATATCATGTGTAATGTCGATGTAAATGATCAGAAATGTGGCTATAGCACACTGTTATTATAAGCGCTCAAGAACCATTAGAGATGATTGTAATGTTAATAATGTATGCTGAAGTTATATATACTACTCACGTAAAATAAGCACATAACGCACTAAAAAAGACACGAATCACAATCACTAAATAGCTAACCATTTCAGTACTAGACCTACTAATTACAGATCCATGCTCGTTGAAAACAGCTATGAGAAACTCTAGTGAACATCGTGCATATTGTCTCTAGCATATTTAAAACACCAATAATTAGACTTTTAAAACTATCCTGACACTCTCGTAAAGACCCACGAACATTAAACGTACATAACGGTATGTAAGTTGTCTCATAAATATTCACAAATAGATAAAGGATGAGAAGAAAAAGTCGTCCAGTGAGATAGTCAGGGTTGAGGTAGATGGCGTGCCTGCGCTGGTGTATAGTTACGTAATAAGGGTGGTTGGTGAGACTTAGCGTTGGACTAAGAGTAGAATGGCGGAGTGATCTGCAGATTATATGTGATATAAAGTCAGTCGTTTTGATACTATGCCGCTTTCTGAGTTGGCATGCCAGCTACTGATGTGAAGCTGATATATCTAGTTCGGTGGGCCACTTGATACGCGCTAACTAGAGAGAAGAAGTGAGTGATTGGTCTGACAGAGGCATACACACCCGCGAGATATGTTCTTGCGACAGATTAGTCTTCAGTAATATGGTGTTTTTATGTATGTAACCATTAGTCATCTTGGCCGCAGAAGAGGCGTGACGCATTACAAATGTCTATTATAGTCTGTTCGCGCTCACGAGAGAAAGTGCTAATAGTAAATTGAGAAAGTCACCGAACATCCTGCTGTGTGACGCTGAGACCAACTGCCTGCTCTGCCTTATCGTTCATATGCACGAATTTCACGCGCTCAGTGTATGCCACTAACTATCTGAGTGAATCCAACATTCGCCTCCTTGAAAATGCTGTGGATCTGTAGTAGTTAGGCATAATTATGTGTGAAGTGAAACGGAAAATGGAATCCGTTTTGAAGTTGATGCTTGTCACTCTTTTAGGTTTGATTTCCCAATTAGATTTGTGAGAAAATGTGTAGCTGTTGTACATGTATGTAGTGCGTGAGTAGATGGACGTGAGAGGGTAACCAAGATGTAGTATGTGGAGTTGCCGTGTTGCTGTGTAAGACTTGAGAGTCGGACTCTAGTAATATGTGATTAAGACAACGTAATATTGCTCACTGAGAAAGTATAGAATGAATTTTTGGAACAATATAAAGAGAAAAAATGATTTGAAATCAAAATCTTTGTTTTACCTCTATTTACTTGCGTTGTCTTTAGAAGTGATCTAAAGAGGGTTTCATCAGACAAACTCGCTCCTAATAAAGTGTGTTATTGTGTTATTTATTTGTATTTATTTATGTATGTAGACGTAACTAGTAATAAAGTGAGTTAGGTGAGTCACCATAAAGTGATTTATGTTCCCCATAAAGGTAAGGTACTAAATGTTACGCTACTTTTACTTTATGAATTAAATTAAACATTAACAAAAAAATACAATAGATCATAAACACATATGACTAGAATCGGTGTTGTGTGGTTTGGTCATGTCTCCTATGTACTTCTTTAAATATAAAATCATGTACACAAGACACAAAATGTTTTACTAAACTTACACATAACATACTAATTTAACAAACCACCAAAAAATGTACTTTAAAGTTCATAGATCACCCAAAACTTATTTATTTAGGTATGTAACTAGTATTATAATAAAGTGAGTTAGGTGAATCCCCATAAATGAGTTGGGATAGATAAAAAAACATTGTAAGAAAAAAAAATGTATGGGTGAAATATTTAGGTAGGTAGTAACTGGTAATCAAGTTAGTTAGGTGATTTATGTTCCCCATAAAGGTGGTGTACACTACTTTTCCTTTATGATTAAAATTAAAGGATAACAAAAAGAAACAGTATATCATAAAAGGGTCATGTTATTGCTACCCTCTACCATCAATACCCCCCTTGATACCTGTTGTATTGATTGGACAAGACAGTTTTTATGTTTTTTCGTTCGTATTTTTCACATTTTACAGTTTTTGACTTATAAAACTTTATAACTTTTGTTCTGCATTTTTTCCCGGCAGTTTTACCCATTATATTAACAGGATAATGTATTTTTCATGTTTTACTGCTTTTGACATATCAAACCTTATATTTTCTGTTCCGTTTTTTTATTTAACAGTTTTATAATACAACCAAAATTATAAAAATTAAAAAAATTAGGGGGGTATTGGCAACACTTTGTTGGGGGGGGGGGGGGGGGTTAATAACTAACCCCATCATAAAAATATATGACTAGAATTGGTGGTGTGTGGTTTGGTCATGTCTCTCCTATGTACTTTTTTTTAATATAAAATCCTGTACATGAGACACAAAATGTTTTACTAAACAACTTACACATAACATACTAATTTAACAAACCAAAAAAAAACACCAAAAAACACTAATTTTAACCGAACATTTTAAGGCTTAAATATTTTACCCAAAGTTTTTTAAGCTTGAATCTACCTTGATTTCGTATCAGAGACAGAAAAAAAATCATAACAGTTACAAGAGATCAAGACATATCTTTATAAATTTTTTGAAGGCTCAAGTCATTTTAACCGAAAGCTTGAATCTTCTATGATATATGGTCAAACAACAAACACAGACTTAACAACTAGAACAATTTACATAAGATAGTATATATCTTCAAAGTAATAACAATCACACAACATATACAAAAGATTTTAACTTAATCTTAATCTAATTGAAGCTGCTAATAACAACTAAAGCCAAAAAGGAATTTAGATGTTTCAACAATAGATACCTTTTTCCATCCCCGATGATTATATCAGAACGTTGCAGACTATGAAAAGGGTCATCTCATCTCAACTTGAAGGTTGCCCACCGCTATGTGCACCCAAAAACAAGATAAAACTTCAAACTTTAATCATTACTATGACAAATTTTATCGCTTAAATACTTTCTGATTTCCAACAACAGCTTTTAACAATTAGAACAGATAAAGAATTTTTTAAGTTTTCATCTTTGCCTGAATCTTTTTTGCTTTCTGATCAGCCGACAAATCTGAACAATATAAAGAGATCAAAATATCTTGAAGGCTTCATCTTTTGACCTAAAATAAAATTAAAAATAAGTTAAAGGGTGTTTGGTTTAGCTTAAATGACGGGCTTATGAGTTACGAGCCTATATTGAGTTTGATAAGCTCATAAGCTCAATTTTTAATGCCACTTGAGCTTGCGAACTTATATACGCAATGAGCTCAAGTGAATAAGCTCATAAGCAACGAGCTTATAAGCTTTATTAGATTCCCAATAAGCTGATAAGCTAAGACAAACACCCTTTGAATCTTTTTAGACATTATAAAGACTTGAATCATTGACCCAAAGTTTTAAAGATTGGATCTTTTTAGACATTTCAAATGCTTAAATCTTTGACTGAGAGTTTTGAAACTTGATCATTTTGAACTTTTTCGAGATGCGATTTTAAAGCTTAAATATATTTTGGCTTCTGATTACATCTGATACAAATCTGAACTATTAGAACACAAGACATTCTCAAGAATTAATCGTAGACCAACTGTTGATACAACTCTGAACAATCAGAAGAGAACAAGTGTTCAATAGATTTTAAAGACTTGAATCGTTGACACTTTGAAGATTAAAATTTTTACGGCATTTTGAAGGCATAAACTTTTAAGCAATTGACAAAAGACTGCATCAAATTCACAAAGTATATTAAACGGTTTTATAAT
>BQNB010027568.1:0-16692 GCA_026074375.1 Tanacetum coccineum
TAGAAAATTCATAAAAAATTCAAAATAGTTAAAAAATTCTAATTCTTTTTCTTAAAATTTTTATTTTAAATTTGTGATTTTTAGGTATAAATTTTGTTAAAAGTCGTGCCTTAGTTTTTAAATTTCAGTTTTAGCTCGCATTTTTACGTTTTGTGCATTTAAATTTCGTGCTATTTCATTGTTTTTAATTCGTGCTTTTACATTGGTAGTATAACTAAAAGTTCAAAAATCCTTTACTATTCTAAACTCGAATCCGAATCATTCCTAAATTCTCAATTCACGATTTCGTTGGGACACGACCCGAGGAAAAGTACTTCCCGGATAAAAATATACAAATTGTGTTTTCTTTAGTGAGATTTTTACCTTATATTTCTCTTGGTTGAGAAGTATTTTGGAAAGAATTCTTACGGGAGTAATATAATACGTATATAAATTTGACTACATCAGGAATACTCATTCATGAGAACCTCTTTGAAGTAACCAATTGTGCAACAATGGAAAAGAATGTAAAGAACATATCTAATGCTTCTTTAATTCTTGAGGATTTTAATCCTCCTCTTTATGAACTTCCGTCCCACAAAGAAATTCCCGGGCTAGGAATTTTACTCTCGTTTTCATCCGAAAATGAGGAAAAAGTTTTCAACCCCAGGATTCTCATTTCAAAAAGAGTTCATACTTCTCTTCTCCCGGAATTATCTCATCGGGACCCTAAAGTTTTCAAAGTCATTAATATTTTTGAAAACCCGATGGAGATTTTTCCTTGCTCTTATGGAGAGGACATCCGTATTTTGGATGTTTCGTGTCTCCATTTCTATCCCCCTTGACAAGCTCAAGTATGAGGGGATCGGGTCAAGCTAAGTGACCTAAAAAAAGCGCTTCGTGGGTGGCAACCCATGCTTATCCTAATTATTAATTAATTAATAGTAGTAATGAATAAGTTTTTTTGTTGTGCTGAGGCTCGCCTCTTTCCATTATCCGTGTTTTGTGTTTGTGGTTTATTGTCCAGGATTGCCCGGATTTTAAAGCCTTTCGTGCTCGTGGTTTTGTCCATCGTTCACAAGAGCTTCTCATCCTCAGCTTCAATTTGGGAATCCGATATCCAAATCTTATCGACTAACGTTTATCTTTAAGCATACTTAATAAACGGCTTAGGATTTGCGTAGAAACCCTTCTTAAAACATTGAGGACAATGTTTAGTTCTAGTATGGGGGGATCTATCGATTTGATTGTGCCTGCAGTCATTGTTTTTACGTAATCCCGTTTTTACCATCAAAATTTTTGAAAAATACCAAAAAAATGAAAAAATTTAAAAATTTTCAAAAATAAAATAAGTGTTTTGTCACAATTTTGACTTTCCTGATGGGTAGAATAAGAATAAATTTTGACTCGGTCGAGCGTGTTGAGCTCTAGCTTGTTCCTTAACTTTTAGACTAAGCGTTCGCGAATTTGCGAAGAACGAAAAATGATAGTGTTAATTATAAGTTGGATGCTAAACAAGGATTATTTGGATATCTTACAAGCTCATGAGTGTAATTTGTGGCTTTTTCTCCCATAAGCTCCTAACCGGACTAATAATACGTGCTATTTTTGAAAATTAAACTTAAATCAACAATTTTTGTAGTCGATAGCAATAATTTTAGTCTTAGTTCAAATTTATACTTAAATTTTCCAAAAAGAAGTCTTTTCTATATATCGCGAAATAAAGTGATAAAAAGCTGGAAAAAAATGAGAAAATGAAATGAAAAAATGAAAAAATTGATGAGTAATAATTATAAAATGTGGACTGATAAAAGATTGCTGCATTTTGTCGGCTTACAACCGATGATGCAGCCTTCTAAAAGGTCGAGGGTTACGATTGCATCATGGTTATGTTAATGTTAAGTGTGAATAAGTATGATTTAATAAATATAGGGAAAATCTCTTTTTCTTAAATTTAAATATACTTTTGAACTAAGACTATTTCGTTTTAAGTTGTGGTATTTCTTAATGAAGTGTTAGTTTAACGGGAATTCTAAGAATTTTTGATACCGAAGGTCCGTGAGTTCCGATACTATTCTCTGTGGGGTGTCAAAAGCCTAGTCACCTAAGTCGATCTCGGCTGGGATGTACTGAGAAGAAAGTCGCTACATGGAATGATCTCGCCTTCAACATCATAATTTTTGGAAGGAACGTTAAGCTTTTTAAGTTGTGGTTTTTCTAATAAGCTATGTATAAACGGGAAACCAAAGAGTTTTTGAAACCAAAGGTCTGTGAGTCCCGATACTAGTCTCTGTGAGGTGTCAAAAGCCTGGTCACTTAGCCGCAAGGTTGGGATATGCCGAGACGAAAGTCGCTACATGGGATGATCTCGCCTTCAAACTCATTATTCTCTGGTGGAACGTGAAGCATGGAATTTTTGCAAAACGTTGATCCATGGTTGAAATTCGAAATGGCACATTCACTTAATAAATATAATAATTGTCGGGAGTGAAAAGTTTACAAGTTACAAATATGAGTAGTATTAGCATCTTAACTCATATTTAGCGGTGATTTCGTTTTAAGCTTGGTTTGGGACAAGTGAAAAGTCAGGGACGATGAATTTATTCTTTTTGGGGCATTTTAGGATTGAAATGCGTCTTATTTCGTGACCCTAAAAGTTATGAAAATAACGAAAGTCCCAACATGGTAGTTAGTTGCTAAGAATAAGAAAAAGGAAAAATACAAAAATATGTGTGATAATATTTAATAATGGTCAAAACGGGACTTTTCAAAACTTATGAGTCTTTCATTCCCCTTGACGAACACTTAGCTACTTTTCGAGGTTATTAGTCGAGGGGGATTGAGGGTCTTAGTTTTCTTAAGTGTTTACTTAATAGCATTGCGTGAGGACACGACAATAGTTTAGTATGGGGATTTTGGTATGTGCTTAATTACACATACCATTTTCCATTAAAACCGGACTTAAATGACCAAAAACGTACCAAAAATACATTGTATTTGTATGTTTTTACTTATATTGTGCAGGAAACGGATATCCGACAAAAGGACGAAAAACGAAGCCAAAAACGACAAAACCGAACACGAAATGAAAGAGCGTGAAAAAGACAAAGTCAAATCAAAGCCAAAGTCAAATCAAAGTCAACAGTCGAAGTCAACCGTCAAAGTTAAAAGTCAAAGGTCTAAGCTTTTGAATCTTTAAAAGCTTATTTAAAAGTTTGTTTTATAATTCTGTCTAAAAAATCAAAAAATTACAAAAAAAGCCACCTCAAAATACCTTAGCATTATAGGATGATAAGCTAGCTTTGGAAGAGCTTATAGACCCCACTAGCTTATTTTTGACAAGCTAGAGCTTGTAGAATCCTTTATTTGCCATGTTTTGAGCAAGGGCTTTGTAAGTTTTCTATTTTTTTCATTTTTGTTTATTTACTATTTAAGTGCTTATCATTGCTTATTTTCTGTCTTTTATTGCTTATTGTTACTGTTTTATTGCTTATGAATGCCTTTTAATTGCTTAAGTGTCTTTTAGTTAAGTCTTTGTGTAAACTGCCAATTTTTTTTGCTTATACTGCTTATTTTCTTGTGCTTAAGTCAGTGCTTATCTTTGTTTGAAACGTGCTTATTTCTGTTTAATTTTGCTTAGTTGTTAACTGTTTTTCAAAAACCTTGCTTAAACCCTCAAAAATCAGTTTTAAAAAGTAGTTTTCAAACTTTAAGGGGTGTTTGGGACAGTGTGTCAAAGTGGGTAAATTTGGCTTAAAAGCCATTTGGGTCACTTGGCTAGCTTTAACCAGCATTCTTAAGCTGTTTTTAATCAGTTTTTCAAAAAAAATTAGTCTTTAAGCTAGTTTTTAAGTTTTTCAAAAAGGTTCTTTGAAACTATGGCTCAAAATCAGTTTTAAGAAGCTTATTTGATTCAGTTTTCAAAAAAAGTTCTTAAGAGTTGTTTTGAGTCCTTTTTAGTGTTTAAATTCAGTAGGATAAAAGTCCTTTAAGTTTACCTTTGTTTATTTCAAAATCTGTCAAGTCCTCTCTTTAGTCAAAAGCCTTCTTTTTCATTTTTAATTTTTTCAGAAGTTAAAATGTTTATAGCTTATGAAACTTTTGAGCAAAGCTCATTAGGAGTCATAATCAATCTGTTTAAGTTAGTTTCAGTTAGGAGTTTTTTCATAGCTTATTTTTAAGGGTGCCTGTGCACATTTGTTTTTTAGAAAAAACCAAAAATAGCCAATCTTTGTTAGCAGCCATTTTCAGTTAGCTTTTTCTTGGCTTATTTAAGATTCAAACTGTTTTCTTCTTGCTTTTTCTAACTAGCCATAAGCATTTTTTTAGTAGTTAAGGACTCATACCAAAAGGGATCCTTCTTGGTGCTTAAAATTAAGCCCGAAAAGTGTCATTAGGCTGTCTTGTATGCAATTTTGCCATATTTGCTTATTTGATTATTTTTGGCTTTCTGCTTATTTTAACTTGCTCATTTAGCTTAGATTTGCTTATTAGGTCTAGTTAGCTATCTGCCTTAGCTTAGTTTGCATTTCCATTGGCTTATTTGTCCTAATATTGCTAAACAGTCAAGCCTTTTAAGCCCTTAGTGTAAAAACCATATCCTGTCAGCTTCTTTTGGCATATTCCAGCTTATTTTTTGAGTTTGTAAAAAAATTGCTATTTTTAAAGTTGCTTATTTTTGTGTAATTTATAAGTTTAAAAAAAGAAAAAAAAATATTTTCCAAAAAGGGAGGCCAAGGATTCGAACCCTGGACCTCCCCTTTCACACCCACAAGCCTCACACAAACACACACTAACCACGGTGTCAGACCAGGACCATCTGTCCTAGTTTGCACCAATTATTGGTTTATGCACTTTTAAGCCCATTAAGCTATAAGCCACGTTTGGCTTAATACCAGCTTATTCAAACAAGCTGGTAACTTCCTTTTATTTTTCATTGAACCGGCCTTCTTCAAACTACTTTTCCCTATTTTTTTCAGAATTTTCTCTTTTCATTTACTATTTTTAATCTATTTTTCTTTTTAAAACTGTTTTTAATTCATTAAAAATTATAAAAAAATATAACTCTTTTTTTTTAAATTTCTTTTTTCATTTTGCACCTAGGAAAATTAATTTTGCACTCGTAGGGTTTAAATTTCAAAATTTTGTTTTTTAAAGAACGGGTTTTGAACCCCGTTCTCGTTTTCTTCGTTTTTTATCATTAAAAACTTTCGTTTTAGGATTTTCTTTAACTTTTCTCATAATTTAGTCATTTAGGATTAGGAAAACTAAAAAATCACTTTAGGTTTAATTTTTGATAATTTAGTTTTTTTAAAGTCGCGTTTTTAAGATCCCGTTCTCGTTTTTCGTGTTTTATATTAAGTGCTTTCGTTTTTAAGTTTTATATTAAGTGCTTTCGTTTTTAATTTTTCCATTCACGCCTCAACGGGAAACGACCCGAGGGATTTTTGATTTTCCTTTGGTCAAAAGGAATCTCTAAGAGTCTCTTGGAATTCTTACTATATTATATTGTAATTGAAATATATATTCTAAGCCTTGAAAAAGGCGAATATTAGTGGTGCAGGATATCAATTCTAAAAATGGCTGAGATTAAATCAGTGGATGCACAAGAAGCTTTGTATGATGTTGTCAATGCACAAGAAGCTTTGAATGTTGGCGTCAATGCACGAGAAACTTTGAATGTGGAGTCAATGTTTTAGTCCCTAAAAATTAATGTAAGAGTAGTAGTTAATTTTCTGTTTATTTACATGTAAGAGTAGTAGCTTCTCCATATTGATGATCTAGATTTTTATCTTGCAGGGTTTCGAGACTCTGCGGTTATATCACGCATTAACCACTTTTCAACAATGAACAAACTTAAGAAGATGGCTTTACGTGTATGATTTTAGCTAGCTTTATTTCAGCCGAGTTGCTTAATCAAGTTATCACTTAACACCCACACCTACACCCACTCTGATAAATTTGTTTATTTGAAGGTTATTGCAGGAAGCCTTTCAGAAGATGACTTTGTTCCATCTACATGTACTACCAATAGAAAGTAAACGGTTCGACATAATGGAAAAATTAGAAAACTAATTGAGAATGTTGGAATCAAGAGTAAAAGGGTAAACTGGAACCATCTGATAAGAGGAAGAAGGAGACAGTTATGAAAAACTTAAAATCTTATGCTAAGAATGCTAAAAAGAGCATTAACCAAAAAAAGAAACATATTCAAAAATAAAGTGCCAAGCCTTAGAACGAGGAGCTTGCCACAACCATTATACAATATCATAAAGACTTGATGCACAAAAGGAGCGTGTTATACATTGGACCACTCACATTGTTGAAGGTATGTTTCATGCGCATTATATATATCGTAATACTTTGCATAGTTGTAACATGGAGATTTTTTATGTGAAGCTATTTTACATTGATTCAACAATGAGCCAAATTATGCAAGTGAGCCGAAAAATACCGGCGATTAAAGGGTGTACAATGGATTTGCTTAGTGAGCGAGAGGAGGCTGATTTGAAATTAGGTGGGTTTGGTAAGGGGGCCATTGAACCTCCTCTGGAAGTTGAAGAATTTTAAGATGATGGAACAAATGTACCAGAAGTGGATATTACACCCAAAAATGGTGACAAAGGTAACATTCACTAATGATATAAAAATGCTAACAACAGTAGATACATAAAATGCACAAATATATATATATGTGTGTGTGTGTATATATATATATATATATATATATATATATATATATGCGAATCAAATGAATTTTCTCAGTTTTGTGATTATTCGCCCCATTTCAATTAGCTTGACTATGTTCTTTTGACCCATTAAGCATAAAAATAATGTTTGAGTTAATCCATATTTACATTAACATGTTAATGAATCTGATTAGAGTTCTTTGTATCTACTAGGTATAATGAATCTGATTTTGGTTACTATAAAATTTGTAATCACTTTAGGATTAGCCACAACCAAATTTACTGTATTATTTACGTCATTTTACATGTAAATACTTCCAATATTATAATTTACTCAACATTTTAGAACCGAATATTGTATTTGATTGACGTATCCACTATGTCAGAGTAACATTCAAACACTACACCACATCCTGTTTTATTACAACTGATTTAACCAAAAATAAGAACTCACTACCTTGATAAAAAAAAGAGTATATTATGTAGTATTTAAAGGTTTCCTACTCAATAAATTCAATATCTCATATATTTAGTCAAATGGGTTTCCTATTTATGGACCCAATGGTTTGAAAGTATGCAACACACTCTCCCTAGTAAATTAGAAACGACTCAAATGGTTTTTCATATTTTAAAAGTAAAAGTAACCTTGTGTAATCTAACCAAATCTGTTCGGTAAATATATGTGTAGGGTCTTATTAGTGCTTTGTTTTGTTAAAGGATTACATGAACATGTTCACTAACTCCAAATGGATTTGGAAGGTGAATTGATATACTGATCTATATATTCATTTGAAAATGGCCTCAATCGATCACTTGTCACTTTTACGAAATTGCAATGTTCAAAATTTTTAAAACATTATACCTTTAGTTCTTAATTTTCATGGATGGCCGTACACAAAGTATGATAAAAGTAAATCACTTTCAAGTATAAAATGGGTCTAACATAAACTGATTTTAAGTGTTCTCACCTTTTTTTAACCCAAATGTAATTGTTTTTGTAGTAACTGTGAGTTTTGTGTGCTACTTGGAAACTTTAAGCCTTGTTTTCTGATGCAACATTCATACTACTTTTGTCATAGTCAAAGAGAGCATTAAATTCAAATTATAGACAAGTAAAGGATGCTTGAAGAATCACACAATGGAAGTAGTTATTTGGACAATCAAGGTAAGAACCTTGGATGCGATTAGTGTTCACTGTTTTGTAGTAAGTCATATGTAATTGCTTTTAAAAGGCAACTGAGTTCGCACAAGTTTTCGGCTAATTGTTTAAATCAGAACATTTACTATCTGTATTGTCATCTTTTGTTAGCTAATAATGTTTGAGTGACAACGGTTAAGTTGTATAATGTAATTGATTATTCTCATTCTCATATAACACCGCAAACATCCTTTTGAGACTATGCATTTTGGTTTTTTTATATGACATATGAATGATAAGTTACACAAGATCTGTGGATATGTGTTTCTTTTAATGATACCTTCAAAACTATGTTAAGAATCTTATCTTGAATAATCCTTGAAGCTAGCCGCCCATGGGGCGGGCCTTGAATCTAGTTTGTGTATATAGGATGCCCGTAATACTCACCTAAAATTTATCTCTCAATTGACTTCACAACAGGGTCACATTTATTACTTCTTCTTGTTCACCAATTATTCACCAATTAAACTCATATAATCATCGCTCCTTATTTATCATTAGGGTGTCAATAGGGTCGAGTTGACCCGACCCGAACTCAAACCCAATATCTAAAATAAAGAAATTTTAAACCGGAAAGTCTTTACATTAAGAAAGTCTTTAAATTAAGTCATATTTGGTTTAAACATTACTTAATTAAAATGATGGGAATCCTCTAAAGTTCATTTGAACTTCAGAGGTAAAGTTCCCTCACAAAAATAAAGAAAACTGGGTCCCCTAGTGGGTTCCGCTGTTATCTTTATGAGGGAACTTTACCTCTAAAGTTCAAATGAACTTTAGAGGATCCTCATCCTAATTATAAACGTGAACAAAAAAACCCAAAAGATTAATTATTGTAAATTGTATGGTCCTTAATTACTAAACCGCTAACTTTCTACCGATGATATATTCGCATTGCATTTATAGAAGAAATGTACGGGTATTATATGAACGAGTTGGTAGGCCCGCGCTCCGCTGCGGGGCGGTTAGCGGACGTCGGTTTTATATCGCGGAAGTGGATCCGGGCGCGCTACGCGGCGGGGTGTTTGCAAAACGAATGTATCTTAAGCAATCTTATGATAATAACGAAGTAGTAGTATGCAGCCCACAATCGACATATGTAAACATGGACAACTTGCTAATAATTGTTGCAGTCTATATTAAATCCAGTTCAAATTTTTGAGGACCAATGTAATCAGAAGTGACTTTGGACGATAAGTATAAAATTCAAAATTATTCATAACTTGATCACTTTGCTGCACCTGAATTGCAGATTATCTAATTTCACATATAATAAAAAATATATATCGAACATGTTCATGTGGCATTTAAATTACATGAAGATATTTACAGTACTTGTTGCTACAAAAAGTCACCTATGTAGCAAAATAGTGCTCCAAGAGGATTTGATCACCTTGTGTTTTTTTGCTACTACTATCTGGATTCCTCTTTGGCCTTACTGTGTCAAAAATGTACTATCCTATTCGCTCACCTACATGATATCAGATTGCATCAAACAAAGAGACGTCAGCTATAGTTTTATTTTTTTGTATTTCAATCTTATAGATACTTCTTAGTTATTGTGCTTTTCTTCCCCTATCTTGTACTCCCTCCGTCCCAAAATTATTGTCCCCCGACAAAAAACACACAGTTTAAGAAAAGTGCATTTATTACTGCTTTCTCTTTCTTACTTTTTGACAAAATGACAGTTTTACCCTTAGCTAATTAATTAAAGTCTTCTTTAAAGTTTGTAATAATAATTTCAAACAAGGATAATATAGTAAACTTGATCAAACTTCCCCATCTATTTTTAGTAGTGGACAATTAAATTGGGACATCCCAAAATGGAAACGTGGACAATAAAAATGAGACGGAGGGAGTAATAAACAAGTTTGTCTGCCCGCACTCCGCTGCGGGACATCTAGCGGGTGTCGGTATACACAATAGTGTTACAAAAATGATTTCAAACAACCCCATATACATATCAATGAAATACAGAAAGAAAAGATCTTTGATGATTGAGTTGATTTAGGTATGACTTGGATATCGGATCACTTTCTGATTAGAATAAATAAATCAAGAGACTTAAGTGTGCAGATCATGTCATTACAGTTAAAACTTACGATATTGTAGTTAGCAGAAAAAGGAATTCTGACACGTTCTTTTACGCTGGCTTGAAACCGAAGGACCAGTGTGGATTGATCTATGGACGAATAGGACAATATAAGTAAGTGAACACCATAACTGAACAATAAGAATACAGTGACGAAATGTAAAAATAGATGATTGCCTTTAGTGAGAACAAACACCGAGTTTCCACCTTAAGTGTCCACAGGCTGTGTGTTGCCAACGCTGTTAGCAGGAAGAGTTTGCGAAAAAACTAATAGGACGCGTTGCCGTTACATTCCTTGCACGCAGCTGTGTGTATTTGTGAAATACGTCAAGAGGTTTGTTTACCACCAAAGTCGGTAGCACGTCCGTGGTTAATCAAACAAACATCGTGGCTTTACGTTTCGTGAACAAAGGTCGGACTATGTTTGAAAGACATCACAATCATCGCATGTTCTGACTTTTCGTTTTCCAGAATCTAAAATATTTCTTTTGACATCTGACGCTATTCCTGCAAAGTATTAAGTGTACATATAAAGTTAAATTCACAATGAAATTTATTAAACATTAACTAAAAAATATGTGTTCCATTCTAACTAAACGTCCTATATCAACTCATTTGAAACTGATTTGTTGATCATCATGAGGGCATCATTGTGTTTCGTTTTTATACTACTGGAAGTGTCTTGTAATGTTAATTTAAGTGGTTCAGGCTTGACTCAACTTTTTGCAATTTTGGAAACTCTGACAGAAAGTCTGATAACCTCTTTGATTATTGAGTTAGCACATAGGTGTAAGAACAGTTTCATATGATGATGATATTATTAAAATTGTTAGGCTTGCAACATAAAAAAATTAGTATTGAATAATAATATCATGAACATGTGTATCTAGACCATGAACAAAATGATTTGGAAGAGTATTAGGATAATAAAATTGAGAGAGACAGAGAGCAAGGGAATTCTCACAGGCATTTGGGGGTTAAAAGATGTGAGATGGCTTTGAAGGACGTCATGTAAATTAGGAAGGGAAACCCATAATGTCAGTCTTCAGGTGGTCCATTGTCGACGCTTGCAGCAACATGGTAAGCATGGTACTTGGAAAAAGAAGTTCCCAGCGAAAAGCAATGCGGCAAAAACGAATGTTATAGTTTATTTATAAGAAAGAAACATTCATATAGGTTTAATAATAATTTCTTCTGCTCTAATATGAACTCGACTTCATATTTTTATGGACTCGACACCAGTGTGCTTAAACCACATTTCTTCCCCTTAGCCACATTTGACAAAGATTCTGAGTAAACTGAATATTCTCTTGAGCTGATACGTTCGTATCGTACTACATATTGCATTTAAGGTCTAACGGGATACTATAGTAGAGTTACCACATGGTGATATAATTCTTAAAGGCGTGGATTCTTAGTTACTATAAAATAGTATTTCGTACTGCTGCAACAATAGAAAAATAGACACGTTAAAAACGACACATGACAACTCATAATACGTGTAAGAAGAGTTTTAGGACAACAAAAAACTCACCCTGGCTAGAGTTGATCTAGATGTCATGATTACTGGTGGGCATCTATAGTTTATGCCTGATGGTAGTTACATGTGAACATTTTTACCTACTACTATAAATGGCTCGATTCATGTATTGTTTTATATCTGACGACGGGGGATTGACATTCCAAAAACATATAATATCATTGTACTTGTAGTGTTTAGTTACAAATCAACAATAATAACGACTTCTAAAACTTTTTATTAATTATTATCGTAATCTATTCTTATTAACAAAGTTGAAATAAAACTCCGAATTCAATATAGGTTTTGATTATAAAAGATAAAGTGGAAGTAACTAACCTTTAATATAGAAGCGTGACGATTGAATGCCATAAACCCACCCATTTTAGTACTCAAAACCTACCCATTGCAGACCTCATTTCAGCACCCCAGACCCACCCATTTCAACCCTCATTTCAGCACTCCAAACCTACCCATTGCAGCACCCAAACGCACCCGCTTCAGCCCCTATTTCAGCACCAAAACCCACATGTTTCACACCCATGTTCAGCAACCAAACACACCTATCAGCAACCAAACAACAGCCCTCATTTCAGCACTTGAAAACCATCCCTTTCAGCACTCTAAACCCACCTATTTCAGCACCCAAACACACCTATTTCAGCCCCTATTTCAGCGCCAAAACCCACCCCTATTTCAGCACCCAAACGCAGCCGTTTTAGCACCTATTTCAACGCGAAAATTTAACCCATATTTCAGCAACCAAACACACCTATCAGCAACCAAACACACCAATAATTTGGATACCTAGATGGTTTCCAAAGCTGTCAACATCAGGAACCATATCAGCTTATATAAAGAATTATATATACGAAAAACAAAAGAGTTGCAACAATCTAAAGAGAGCTATTATGTGGAACACTTGGACCAATATTTGAATTAAGACTATCTAAAACCACCTTTTTTAAAAGCGCAAGCCATGTTGACAATTTAACCATAATCAATGCCACATGTGAAAATTTCATGTATAAGATAGTGCTTTCCTCACACATCATGTTTGCTTGTACCCATTTGCAACAAATTTTGATGATACATCTAACAGAACATTATTTTGTACAAAATGATTGGTAACATTTCCGAATCAATCAAAATATATTCTTAATTTACATTATTTATATAAACCGTGGCATACAAATCAACTTGAAATCGAACCTAAGTGTTTTACAATTATGAAAAAGCAATAATACTTATTTCTAAATACAAAAGGTAACTTACCGGCAATGGGGTACCCAAAACCCGCCATGGCTGTGACCACATGGCCACCCCGCTAAGATATATGGCCGCCACGCCAAGATGTAGGTTTTGCCACAGTTACCAAGAACAAAATAAGCAGGCTCAGACCAGCAACATCGGAAGTGGTACCCGATGTCCGCTATGGCTGCAACCATATGGCCACCTCGCCAAGGTACGGGTATAAAATAGTTGACAAATTTCACCATTGCCTAGATTCGTTAGAGTTCAGGACAGTTTCACTTGAACTATACGAACGTATAAGAAAAAATATTGCAGAAACTTTTTTCACCTTGACTTTCAATTCTTTCGGATTCGAGAAACACGTGATCTTTTAAAGCATTATGAACAATCTTTGCCCCATCACAATATTTCCATCAAACGACCTTAGGGGCCTTCTACAGACTACACTTTCTTAAATCAAGCCGAAGGCTTGCAGAGGTTGCTGAGGCGAGTGATTTTCGCTTTCTGCCATCTTTCCACTTACCACATCATACCAAACACATCAATTTTTTTATACATCACACATCAGTACCAACTTGGCTCGTGCAAATATCAGTTGTGTACCGAAACACGACAACGTAGTTCAATCAACATCACAAACTTATCGACATTCCATTATACTAACATAAAACTCACTAATAAGCTAGATAATATACAGCACGCTGTCGCTACATTTACATTACGCTAAACTAACATTACAACCACAAAGCGGAACCACAACAACGTTGCGTAATTCAATCAACGCCACAAATATACCTAAATATTAAAAATACGCAACACACAAAAACAAAAACAAGAAAAGTAAAAAATAAAAAAATCCTAAATTAAAGTTTTCGCCAAATTATAATAAACCTTAATTTTTTTCATTAACTACTATTACCCAAATTAACCCAAAAACAATAAAACCCACAATTTCTAACAAAGTCTAACCTCCACTTTGATTTAATGAAATGCTATAAACAAAATCCAAACAACAATAAAAAGAAGTACAAAAGTCACAAACCTGAAATTAATTTCAGTCATAAAACAAACCACCCACATGAGCTCAACAACGTCACCAACTGACCACCAACGCCACACACCATGAACGGCGGCAACGAAGAGGTCGGTGGCATCAAAGAGAGATGTGGGTAATGAATTACCCATCGAATGCAATCATATCATTCACGAACGAAACCCAATCGAATGCAATCATATCATTCAACAACGAAACCCTAACAACCGTGACAACCCCACAACAAAATCATATCATCAAATGCTCGGAATGTTAGAAAGAGATCATCAAATGCTCGGCATGTTAGAAAGAGAGAGATCAGTTAGAGAGAGAATGAGACGATCGGTGGGTGGTGTATGTGTTTGTTGCGTGTTTTTTTTATTAATGTGATGTCTCACCACGTAGTGTTAAAAAAATGACGTGTCGGGTGGCATTTAATAAAACCGGGTCAGGTCAGGCGGGCTGAAACATTAATTATAACCCAACTTTCCTTGTTTTTGTAGGGTTTTACAATGATTGTTGTCTATTCTTTTTTGTACCTAGTACATGTGCAATGTTGGTTGAATTATTATATATATACTCATTTGTGGCCTTAAACGACGGCGTTTTTGCCACTCGCTACAGTGCTACAATGTTTGTTCTGGGCTTCAAGTTTGGGTCAGCCCATTTGTTTTTTTCACTTAATCAACATTTGTGGCGCGAGTATAATAACGTAGAACATAACTTTTAACTATTTGCGACTTTTTTACATAATAAACTTTTATGTATCGATTTATTCAGAAAAAAAGACTCGCAGAAAGATCTTCGATACCTAATAACTTTAAAATAAACGACAAGGGCCACAAACGTACAATTCTATGAAAGTTTAAATTATATAAATAGCATTTACTTTTTTGCCATTTACGACTGTATTTAAAAACAGGCATTAGACGGTGTTGTCTTACGCCACCGAAAACCATAAGCCCAAATATCTAACACATATCTACCGAAATCCCATAAAATTATACTAAAAATAAATCATATTGCTAAAAAAACAAACCTTTAAACATGAGACCCAACATATAAGCCTATATAAGAAAGAAAAAAAACAATAGCAAAAAAAGCAAACCTTTAAACATGAGACCCAACACATAAGCCCATATAAGAAAAAACCAAACTATTAAACATGAGCCGAAAAAATAAACTTGCACAAAATACAACCAAAGACCCAAATAAACCGACTTAAAACACACGTCAAATACCTTAAAAAAACACCAACACCTAACCCGCATAAAACACATTCTTACACCTTAATGATTCCAAAAATATTTAAAAAAATCAAAACAAAAAATTAACGTTCCGCAGCAACGCACGAAAAATGATGCTTGTTTAGAGAAAAGGTTGGTCGGTCAATGGGAAAAAACAGGTACTTATAGTCTGGTATGTATATAAAAAAAAACCACCACAAAAGCCACAACAATAGCCCACTACAAAAAAGCCTTGACATGCACAATTTTTGTGGCCACATGTGATGATAATTAATAGTATGTATAATGCTCTAAAAGCTGTTTAATTTTAGTCACGGTAAATTTAAAATCAAAATACTTTTACTTTAAATGAACAACCAAAAGATAGATAAAAGAGGCCATACTGGATTAAATACAACGGTTTTGCTAATCAATGGACAAATGTTAGTGTGTAATTAATATACACAAACTTTTCTAATTAACATAAAAATGCAATAAATACACATTAAATAAACATATAAATTGCTATATTTGAACATGATTTTGACTTGAATGAACCCGAATTTAATGTATTTTTATGTTATTTAAAAAAGTTTTTGTATATTAATTACACATTAACCTGTGCCCAGTGGACATTGGCTAGCAAAGTTAAAATCTCTACCTAATAAAGCGTGTGCATAATAAATAGCCACGAATTTAAATGAACAACCGATAGATTCCGTCTTTATAAAATTGTTTTTACTTAAAATTGAAGCGCATTACATTGCATTGGCAGAATCTAAAAGATCCATCTTGAGTTACTAAAGAAAGAACCAACTTATACCTAAAGATACAAATTTGCATTCCTTCATCGGTAGGATTTAGGCAACACACAAACACCATAATCCACCATGGAACCACAACTCAACCAAAAACACATAATCATATGCAATATTTTCAGCTACAATTACACGTGATTTTTACAATTTTCGTCATCCATGAACTAATTTCCGTTCTCCAAAATCTAATTTTAATCCAAATTAAAAAATCGTTTATTAATTGATAATTAAAATCAAGCAAAATAAACTTAAATCGATCTATAATTTTGAAAAATTATGATCAATAACGAGATTTAAAATAAAATCGATGAATGTTTTTAAAATTAATTTGATGAGTAATGTCGATTGCTTGTTTGTGAAAGGTTAAAACCGTAACTTTTGAGACAGAGAATGAAATGGGTTGGGGATGAAATGTGAGGAAGTTGCATTAAAGAAATGTTTAAGTGTTAGGAGCGTAAGGTACAAAGGTGCCAAAGACTCGGCACGCCGACCAGCCAACATGATGGCGCGACGAACCACACCGGAGGTTGTGCCTTCGTCTTTGGTGCTAAATATACCAGCTCATGAAGTAGGCCTTTTTCAAATTCTTTTTTTGTTTTTTTTGTGTTGTGTTTGTGTTTAGTGGGATATGTGTGACTCATAACATTATTTTTACTCATGACACCACTTTTATATAAGGGTGAAATGTCTTTGGTGTTCTGAGTGATTCAAGGAATCACAAGGACGATTATTGGAGTTTTTGGTTTTTCTTCTATAGAGCTAATGAAACCTCAAGGCCCTATTTATAATCCCATTACTTGCCATGCAAGTAAACTCCACCTCCTCAATGTCCTAGCTTGCAAGGCAAGCCCTTTGCCTTAGCTTGCAAGGCAAGCCCTTTGCCTTAT
>BQNB010027568.1:17697-50918 GCA_026074375.1 Tanacetum coccineum
CTTAGGATATCTAATGATTAGATCTTTTCTAAATTGAGAAGTAAAGCATTTATTTCTTTCAAAATGTCACTATAAATAGACTACTTGTGCCAAACACCATTACACTCAAGTGACCATCCAAAATAAACAATGACTAAGCTCAATAAAGAAAAGAAATCAGTCAAAAATTTTAAGCGTACCGCTAGGATGAGTGTCCGACCTTGTTGCTTCAACAACCCTCGTCCGTCATCACCTCCATTCCATGCTCTATCACCTCTAACCGATTACCAAACAGCTCCTCCATCATCTCCAAATATCTCTCCACCACTCTCACCAATCACAACTCTAAGAATCTCTCCAAGCAAACTTTTGCTCACCCCAAAGTCATCTCCACCTTTGTTGACCTCACCTCCACCGGCACCAACACAACCTTCCAAACACTCCTCGCCTCTAACCATAAACTTGGACCCCGTTAAGCTCATATTCTTAACCCCTCCTACTTCTCCACACGCATTCTTTGACTCCCTAGAAGACCTACCTCCTAGAACCACAAACCCTCCTCTACCTCGACCATCATTCGAATCAATCGAACGCTTGGCAAATCAACCTCCACCTCTTCCAGCCATGGAACCTCCTCTCTCACCATTGCCACCACAACTTATGCCTCTAGGGCTTAACAACCCCTCTCCTATGCTCACCCATGAAATGTTTTGCGAACATTTTCAACGCACCCAAGTCATTGTCGACAACCTTCGTGATGAAATATGATTCATCCTCAATCACATTCTAGATCGTCTCAACGTTCTTGCTTATAATTACTAGACTAAGGCTCTAGGAATAGAATAATTATGTAACGTTAATTAAGACCGCTTGTACTCTTGATTTTTGTTATGCTCTCTATGATGAATAATTGTAATGCTATGGTTCAAGAGAAATGTATTGTGTTATCTATTTCCTGTGTAATCTTTTCAATTTGACTAACCATTATTCTCAAAGAGTTAAGTTTTTTACTGTGTATAACAGCCGGTTCCTTCGGCTTTCAAAGCCGGTTCTATAATAAGGACAGAACTGTCCTAGCCAGTTCTACATGTTAGCCTCATTTTTTAGTGAAGCTGACGTCTTACACGTGAATTGGACTAGTCATGGACACTGCGTGTCAAGCAGGGGTCATTTATGTAAACTAGGAATAGTTTGCTTTTTTTAGTATAAATACCCCTCATGGCTCTCCATGAGGGGTGGTGGATGTTCATTTTGTAATTTTCCCTTTCTCTTTTTAATCTAATATTTTCTTCTTTTTGTTCATCTTACCATCTCTCTATTTTCTCTCACTAAAACTAACAATGATTCATCTTGTGTTCTTTGATCAACCAAGACCCCCTGAAAAGGTGTTTTCGATCCTTGTCAATTGATATCAAGAGCTGACCGAGAGTGTTTTGTATTGTGTGTGTTTGTTGTCTCGTGTTTAAAGCTTATTATAGCTTATTTTTAGATTTTTTCGTGTGTTAATGCTAGATTTTTCGTGGGTTTTTTTTGGGCTGTAAACAATGGATTCAACCCATTTCTTACCTATATAACTCACGACTTATTTGCTTATGCTTTTGAGTTTAGTGATTTCTTCAAACAAAAAGAGTTGTATGTTTCCTTATTAATCATTTGCAGCTTAATATAGTTGTAGTTTTCGTGGCTTATTTTCCTTATTTACAAGCTTTATTTCAAGCTTATTTGTACCATCGTCTAAGTGCTTATTCCGGTGTAAAAAGTGCTTATTTGAGCTTTTTGAGGTTGGCTTATTGCGGTCCACGTTTGAAACATCCAAGGAAACATAGATCCACATTTTTAGCATCAAGGACGTTTAGGTTTTGTTGGTATTCTCGGGTTGAAGACAAGCAAGAAGAAAAGGCGAAAAAGACAAAAGCAAGGACGCTAGTAGAATTGTTGAAGGACCACCGGATTCACAGCCTCTTCATCAACCAAACTCGCAGCCTCTTCATCAACCGAACTCGCAGCCTCTTCATCAAACAAACTCGCAACTTCTTCATTAACCGAACTCGTAGCTTCTTCATTAACCGAACTCGTAGCTTTTTCATTAACCAGATTAGCAATTCTTTCAAGAACCAAACTCGCAACTCTGTACCATGAACGGAGTTAACAACATCTAAAAACATCAACGACGGCCTCAATACAAATCCCATTACTAATCCTATATATCCCATCGACACAAATCAACAACCAACATAACCCATCGTCACAATATTCATCAATCAAATATAACAAATCCAAATCCACAAATCTAAACCTACTCTCTTAATCTCATCGTCAATACAACATCTATATAACCAATGAAACAAATAATACAACCTACCCGATCCATGGGTTAATGATCTTGAAGCCATCTTTCTTCTCGTATTAACACAACTCAAAACAAAATCATACACTTTACCTAAGACCTCTCATAGAGACCTTGAAGCCAAAACTCATGTCTTCTTCATGGGTTAAATCGTCTGACGTGAATGAATCTAAAAGTGATTTTGTTTTGGTGTTAAGTATTGATTCTCATTAGCATAATCAATACTAAAAGTAGGATTTGATTCGGTATCAACAAGATTGAGAGGTGATGATTTGGTTTTATTGGATCTTTACTAAGGGACAGTTGTGGTTGCGTGGGATGTAAAGAGATTTGGGTTATTTGATTTTGGTGTCTGCACCGAGTGAAAGGAAATTAAGATGGGGCGGTTGGTATATCTTTAGGGTTAGTGGAGTGAGTTTAGGGATTGAGATAGATATATATCCCTAAATTTCTCCTTGGACCAGGTTTCAACAAAAGATTGGGCCGAATGTTTGTGATGGATTTAGGTTATAGTTAAATTATGGGCCGAGATTGATTGTTGTAGCAGACCGAGTAAAATTCAAAACATAGGCCGAAAGATTACAGTTTTGTGTATTGGGCCGAAAAAATGCTTTTAGTATATCTATTTTGGACTCAACACATATACAAAATTTAACTTGTTACTTAAGTTAAATTTTTGGTATATTTAGTGTTATCGGATTCGCCGGGTATTAAACATTTTTTTTCGGGTAATGTATACAAGACCGGGTTTTATTACTTAGACGGGCCGTTTTTTATGGTATATTTTTTTGAACTGATATCCGTTAACCATCAAAAATTCACGAACAACAACACAACAAAAATAATACATTACACTAAAAACGATTCTTATCAAAATTCACCTTCATTCAAAATGGCTAGTATTGAATTTTAATGACTACGGGGTTATAGTACGATGTTACTTATTTAGGATTGAAGTAGACTTTCACGGAGAGTTTACTTATTTCGTCTTTGGTTCTTTCTTTCTTCACAACAAAGATGACTTGTGTTAAGTGACGAAGACTTGGATATCTAGTTTTTTTTTAGTCTTTCTACCTATACCCACAAAGTAGCTATTACTTTAAGGAGTTACATTGTAGTACTCAGTGTCGCACGTCGTTGAGGAGATTTCAAGTGGTGATGTATTTTTTGTATACTTTTGGGTGAGTATATGGTACTCAGAAATTTGCCTCTGCACCATTCCTTCGTCACACGGATAGAACAAGATTAAGTCACAAGTGGAGGATTATGCTTCAATAAGTGGTCATCAGTATTAGCTGACTGAATAGATAAGGGGATTTAGATCGGGTTGATCAAGAGAGATTTATTAAGAGAGTACGATTCGACATCTTCTCACAGACTATTGCTTACGCAATCACCAGTTATAAAGCTAAGTAAGCAGTTCCAGTTGGCATAAGATGTACACATGTGTAGGATGATTCCTCAAATAGTCATCATCCTGGAGGGAGAAATGTGTACATACGGTACTTAGTTGTTTTTTATGTTACCGTTTTGATGTTACAGTTTCGACTACGCAGCGGGATAAATTGCTTTCACTCGAGACTTAGTTGACTTTGGTGAAACAATTTAAATGGGTACATCCGGGACTTAATTGAATTTGATGATACCGTTTTGACTACATAGAGGGATAAATTGCGTACACTCGGGACTTAATTAACTTTGGTGTAGCAATTCATATCTGCACTTTCCTGGAGGGAGAAAAGTGCATTTCCGGGTCTTAATTGATTTTGGTGCTACGGTTTCGACTTCGAAAAGGAGATAACATGTGTACTTTGGTCTGAATTCAAACAAAACTGGAATGTTTCCTAAATGAGACGATGTTGATGATATCATCCATCCCTCAAGAACGGTGTATTAATTCTTATTAGTCTTAGGGGTGTTTGTTTGGGAGGGAGCAAAAGATTTCAGCAATAAAGCTGGAGTATTCAAGTAGATCGTCAAAGATATTCTCAAGGAATATTGGAATTCATTTTTATCATTTTTATTTATTTTGCTTGTAGGGAACATTGTAACCAATTCACGTGTGACGCCATCTTGGAGGGAGATTGTTAGTCTCACTTTTTAGTGAAGCTGGCGTCTTACATGTGAATTGGACTAGTCTTGGACAATGCGTGTCATGCATGGGTCATTTATGTAAAGTAGGAATAGTTTGCTTTTTTTAGTATAAATACCCCTCATGGCTCTTCATGAGGGGTGGTGGATGTTTATTTTGTAATTTTCCCTTTCTCTTTCTAATCTAATATTTTCTTCTTTTTGTTCATCTCACCATCTCTTTACTTTCTCTCACTAAAACTAACAATGATTCATCTTGTGTTCTTTGATCAACCAAGACCCCCCGAAAAGGTGTTTTTGATCCTTATCACTATAGAAACATTTTATAGTTCTTGGACTCTAACATTTGTTTGTAGGTACTCCTAAAGCAAGGGGGAGCTCATTCCATCTTAACTAACATATTTGTTTTGTAGCATTACATCACATTCATGATTTCCTCAAGCTTAAAGAGATACCTCCAATAAGGGGGGAGATTTACATCTCGATTCTAACTGACTCAAGACAATCTTGTTCAAACTATTACCTCTCTTCCTTTTCTAACTAGAATTATCTCGTTAATCTTTTTGTTTCGACAAAAAGGGGGAAGTAAAATGGAACTTAACATAACCCTCAATCATGAATCGTACTTCCATTTGGCTAATTTACTTCTAATAAGTTTTATATTTTGTCATCAACAAAAAGGGGGAGATTGTTAATATAAATAAACTGGTAAAAACGTTTATTTCTATCTTACGATCTTACTATGTTTTGTTGATAACAACTAATAAAACCGCGTTAAAGTAAACTACCCAAATCACACACATGTTATATCAACTCTTACCTTTCCATTTTTAGAAATACTTAGAATTATAAGTAAATAGTTTAAATACTACTTACATCATTCATGACATCATCAAATACAACATATCTTAGGGTAATCTTACAAGATTACATATGATCTCTCAAGATTTTGCATATCAAAATTCGGATTTGGTTACTGTTGGCCGGTTCCATTGAAGAACACTGGCCGGTTCCTTTCTGCAACAGAACCGGCAGAACCGGGCTACAATGCAGTTTTTGGCTATAAATACCAAGCCATTTCTCATGTTTTACTCACCCATTTTTTTAGCATTTCTTTCTCTAATCTACTGATCATCATCTTCTCTTTAGTTCTTGTTTAGTTTTCTCTAGCATTTGTAGGTAATTATCTTCAAGGAAGAAATTGCCAAACACCCCTTTGAGACGATCAAGCTCCAAGTACCTTGTTTCGCATCTCCATTGCATTGTCAAGATCATACTTCTGATTCTTGTACATCATATAGTAGTTGTAGTTATTCTCATCCTCATTGTAAACCAAGTATTGTAGTGTTGGTGTGATTCTACCTTGTGAAGAATCCGGTATCTAGCTTTGTACCGTTAAAAGGTGTAAGCAACGTTGTGAGGCTTCTCCGCCGGTTAAAGGAGATTGGTGACTAGTGTTTACGAACTCTCGAGTAGGTGACTCGGGGAGTGGAGTAGGGCAAGGAAGGTGTCCTTGTAGCCGAACCACTATAAACAATCGTGTCTTGGTTGAATCTCTCCAACTCTTTACTTTCTTGCATTACATTTATTTACTAACCAAAACATCAATATTGTGCAAACTTCACATAAAATCATAACAAAATTTTAAAAAGTAAATCTTAAAACAAGAAAACTATTCAACCCCCCTTCTAGTTTTCCACATAATATTCCTTTGACATATTCTTTATTCCTTTGGCATATTCCTTTCTTTACCATTTGTCCAATGGTTCTTTTCTATCTCCTTGAAGTTGGACAAACATCCCCAAATCTCCTTTTAAATACTTCATAAACATTTTTATCAAATGGCTACTTGAGTTGGTTGACCTTATGTGTAAGAATTATGGAAAGGTCAAAGTGTGAAGTAATATTAGGGGTTTAGCAACAACGGGTATTTAAAACACCAAAAACCTGAAAAGCCAAGACGAGTGTCTAGCGTGCTGGTCACGCGCTGACGCGTGGGCAGCGCGCCACACTTGAAATGGTTTTTAGAATTTTTGGTTTTCGGCCTATAAATACCTCCTCTTGGCTCTTGTATTCCTCACCTCTTGCCATTCTTTTTCTTTTCTCTTCTCATATCCTTTAAGTCTAACACCTTTTGTGTTCTTATCTTAGCAATTTATCATTCTATTAAAGAACACATCTCCGCAAGAGAGACACACAAGTACTTAAGCCACACTTGTGTGTTATTAGTCGGGGTCTTCTTTCTCAAACCCTTTCTATTAGAGTTGAGTCTCTAGGATAGGTTAGGACTTGATTTGAACAATCAAGTATCATTCAATTTGGTTATAAGGGAAGTCTTGTATCTTAGTGATCAATCATAAATCATTGGGGATCTAGTTGGGGTTTGATAATCTTCTAAGGGGAAGTTCTTAGTGGTCTTAGTGATCCTAAAAGAAAACTCGAATCACGGGTTCTTAGGGGTGGATTCTAAGGGCGGAATATCGTATGGAGTAGCTCTTCTTAGTGACCGATCTTAGTGCATATCGATGGAGTAAAGTTGTAATACGGTTTATAGTCCACCATAAGGATTATACTAGAGTAATAGTATAGGTGTCGTGGATTCGCAACTGGACGTACGGATGGTATAAACCCCCATCCCGAACCAATATATATCGTGGTGTCTCTTTCTCTCTCTCTCTATCTCTCTCTCTCTATTTAATTATTGTCTTTATCACTAAGTAGATTATTACACCACTCGATTCTTTGAGCCTTGAAGTTTTATAAACTTCAAAGAAGTCAAGAAGACCGTATTCACCCTCTCTATGGTTTTACAAAAATGACACCTTTTTAGATGTCTGAATCTGGAGTTGCATGATCATCAGCAACATCAAAGTGTATTTTACACTTATAAAAATCATATTCTCTATATCATACACATAAAAGACGATTTCTAAAGAAAAGAAGACCAGCCAAAGGTTTGAGAGCGACTGCAAGGTCATTTTTGGTGTTAACGGATATGTGTATTTTATCACCTTCACATCCTCGGCAATTGACTGTTCAATATGCACGAGCATCTAATCCTTGATCATGTGCAGTTTGAGAGCGACTGCAAGTTTTTCCAGATGCACTAGCTCAACCATTGCTTTCACTTTTCTTGAATGTGCCTTTTTTCAGGGTGTTCAAAATATATGTATGTAAAAAGATGACATTATACATCTTTTAAATAATAAGAAAAATGGCGGAGGTAGACATGTCGTCCAGATTCTCATAATTAGCCTATGGAAAACATATCGTCCGGATTCTCATAATTAGCCTGTGGAAACTGAATAGCCGGTGAACACGTGTCTCGGGAATTCATGCCAAGGGAATATCCTTGTTGGATTTTGGGTTTGGTAGCTTGATGGGTTTTTTGTTTACTTAAATCTAATGGGCTTCGTGCATGGACTTATGACATAAACTTACGCAAGAGCTGATTAAATAGACACCAATATAAAAATAATATACTGCCGTTAAATGTACATGAAAACTCGGCCAAGTTCATAACATAACCGAATTTGCAAAAAAAAACAAACGAAACTGGATTTAATATTCGGCCTTTGCTCCTTCAAAAATACTAAGACACACTTTTAAAAGATATTTACAATTGACATAGAAACCTGATCTCATCTCAGATCACGAAATGCTAACATTGACGTTGCGTGCAATACAATTGTATAAAGATGTTATGCGGCAACACCCGAGTTCAAATCCTTGTTCATTACAAAACACAAAATTGGTGAAGGAATAAAAAGAATAAATTGTCTAATTGTTATGACACGTCAATGCGAGAACATCTTTTTACATAGTTGTCAAGATCGCGAGTAAACTCGTAAGATCGTACGACCTTACGTGCTCACTAGCTAAAATTGTGTACGATCGTTATATGATCGCATGTGAGGTAGGATCGAACGTAAGATCGTGGGATCGAACGTAAGATCGTAGGATCGGCTCTCAATCCGATATTACCAATTTGATGAGTTATCTTATTATTTTACGTTAAACCTTATATAAGACTTGCATTTTTTTCTTCCTTGCTATTATATTACTTTATACTATTATATTTTAGTTCAAAAGTCGTTTACAGGATGTATATTTTTTTACCATACGAAGTCGTGATAAATACACTAAAAAGAATCAAAATTTTATTTGAGTGTGGGAATGAAGCTAACGAAACATTTAAAGTTGGCTAACCTTTTATGGTTTGGAATTTTGACATGTTTACGTCGCATGTCTTTTTTTCCTATCTCACTTAATTGTTTATTTAGCTTTGAAAACTTAAACAAATTAAATGTATTTCACTATGTTTTTGCTCCAATCACATAAGTTTTACAAAATAAAGTTCACACAAAGAGTTGACATGATACTTGGACCATTGTTATTTCTTTTCCCACACTATCTTTTTATTTTGTAACAAATCATTTTGTTACGCATCATTATGTAAACATTATTTTGTAAAATTTATGTGGTTGTAGCATTGCTCTTTTAATTATCATGATGTTTAAACGTCAAATGTTTTCTTCCACTATATTATGAATTCGTGTTTTATACTCAACAAATATGTATAAATGTATAACGTTATGACCAGTCGACACCTATTAATAAGACAAGAAACTTTGGTGGGATCTTACGATCTCATTAGTCTTTGTTTTCATATTAGTCGAGATCCGATTTTACGATCCCGATCTTATAAAGACAAAAATATCATGTGTAAGATCTCGATCTTGACAACCTTCTCTTTTTAACTTCATATGTTTGTAGCAAATCTCATCTTTATGTTGGCACCACGCATAGTTAGCATTTTGAGAGAGAAAAAAAAAACAATTCTACTCAACAATTTAAACATTGAAATTTTACTACGACTAACCTACCTATCATTTTTATAAAACAAAACAACATCTACTAATGCTACTGTTTACCGTCGTCGCTAACTGTTATTGCTTACTGCAATGGTTATTAGATACTGCAAAGCAAAAACTATTCTGATTTTACGTAGGACCTTTGCAAGTTTAAAATCTTATACGATCCCGACATTGACCATAAGATCTTAAGATATAATCCGATCCGATCGTAATTTTCTTGAACAATGTACTAAAAAATTCCAAAGTAATGGGTTATATTCAATAAAATTTAACAAACAACATGTTAATCTTCTTAAACATTTCATAATCATAATTTATGATAAAATTTCATTAAACGTTGATATAATTTTGTGTTAATATGATGAAGGTGTAATGGTTTGTATGGAATTAGCAAAAAAACTATGTTTAGTGTTAACAACGGGTATGGATTGGTTATTACCAATAAATATTGAAGGATAAATACAACTATGCAAGAATTATAAACGGAAGTAAGTATACATGTGTTGTCCGCCATGTATGATGAAGCCCTCGTATTCATATGCCAAGCTGGTCCTGTAACGTCATAGTCTGAAATACTTGAGGGAGCATAGTAGCTTTTCATGGATGCATTGTGGAAAGAGCATAAGGATATCCACCCGAAAATCCAAACTGAGTTTGCGGATAATATATCGGAACTTGGGCCGGCTGCACACAAAGCGGGACTAGAGGCTGGGCTGTGGGTGTAGGGACAACACGCCCCGATACCATATTAATGTTGGTATAATTCTCCATAATCTCCATAATTATTCAACTACAATGCAACTCTTGAATAGCAAGTTGGGCCTAAAGCCCGAATACATTTAACAGATAAATTGGTTATGGGCCATGAATATGTAATGCTAATATTTTGAATTGTCAGTAGACATTTTGAATTTGACTAAGGGGTGTTCGTGGGTAGGGGTTAGACATGCAAATCCTAACCGGTTTTTTTAAAAACCGGTATAAAAAACCGTAACCGGTTTTTTAAAAAACCGTTTTTTTTTAACCGGTTCAGTTAAATATAACCGAACCGGTTAGACCGGTTTTCGGGTTTTTTACGATACCGGTTTTTTAAAAAAACCGGTTAAAACCGGTTTTTTTATTTTTTTTAAAAGTTTTTTTTAAGTTTTTTTTTATAACCGTTAATAGTTTTTTTTTAAAACCCGGTTTTAACCGGTTAAAAAAACCGGTCAACATGGAAGTCAAACTAGCCGTTTCATTTTTTTTTAAAACCGGTTTTAACCGGTTTTTTCGGTTTTTTAAAAAAAAATCCCAACGGCTACTAGCCGTTTATACCCGTTTTTTTTGTTTTTTTTTTGTTTTTTGATGATTTTAGGGCATGGCTTAGTACTATAAATACATGTAATGGGTTGGGGTTGAAAACACATCAAAAACACTCACTAATCTCTCTTTTTCTCTCTAATCGTGATATATATACTCTAATTTCTCAAATTCCTCTATAATGGAAAACTCACAATCACAACAAGCTTCCACTAATCCCTCCATTTCTACTAGCCATGTACGAAAAGTTTACACAAATGAAGATGTGGTGCGAATTAGACCAACTACGAGAAAAGGCGATGTTTGGTCTAATTACGATATGTGTATTATGATCGATGGGGTGGAAAAGGCGCGTTGCAAGAAATGTATGAAATTTTATAACCCCGCGTCTAACACTACACTCCGGACTCATAAGAACGGTTGTAATGCGGTTAGCCAAAATGATACGTCACAAGGTACTATTGGTGCGGATGGTCAAGTTTTTATATTTGATAATGATGCGGTTCGACTTGATTTTACGAAGTTTGTCATTCAACAAGCGCTTCCATTCAACCACTTCGACAACGTCAAGCTTACGGAGATCATCAAAAGGAGGCTACAACCGCGGTATCAACATGTAAGTCGTACTACTCTTAGAAGTGATGCTTTTAAATTATGGGAAACGGCTAAAAAAGATATTATTGATGGTTTTCGTGATTATAAATATGGTGTTTCTATAACTACGGATACTTGGACCGCACCACATGGTACGGCAAATTCTTATTTAGCCGTTACGGCTCATTGGTTTAATCCCGAATCTTGGTTATTAATGAAACGGACAATTGCTTTTAAACTATTTGGTTATCCTCATACGGGATCTAATTTAAGAAAAATTTTACATGACACTTTAATTGAATATAATTTAGATAATAAAGTTTTTACGATTTCACTAGATAATGCATCCAATAATACTAGAGCTATGGATTTGTTAAAATTACGTATAAAACCCGTTTTAGATGGTCTTTTTTTTCATTCCCGTTGTGTTGCTCATGTTATAAATTTATCCGTGCAAGCGGCATTAAAAATATGTGATAGTTTAAGGATGAAATTTAGGGGTTTATTAGTAACTATATATAGTTCGAGTAACGAACGACAAATGAACTATAGACGTTTTCGTAAACAATGTGGTGAAGAACCCCTAGGACCTTGCTATGATAATAATACTAGGTGGAATTCTACTTGCATGATGTTTGAAAATATATTACGACAACGTGAGACTTTAAACGCTTTTAATGAAACACTTGTTAATAGAAATAAGTCCGTTTCGATAAGCGACCAAGATTGGGATTTACTAAATGATTTAACTATTTTTTTACAAGTTTTTAAAGTGGCAACAACTATATTATCGGGTGTTTATTACCCAACTAGCTCATTAGTTTTAAATCAAATTTATGCTATGACGGAAAAATTAGACGAATTAAAAACCTCACCTAGTCAAATGTTTAGAAGAATGGTTAAAGTTATAAAAAAGAAATTTGTAAAATATTTTGCTAATTTACCTTTGGTTTTTACTTGTTCCGCCGCACTTAATCCATGTTTAAATGTTGGAGGCGTAGAACTTTTAATAACAAGAATAATGAACAATTTAGACTTATCCTTTGGGTTAGACGCTGACAACCCCGACCCCAACTATATAAACTCCCAAATTTTTATATTTAACGATAACTTTAAAAAATTATTTGGAATTTATGCAACAAAATATGGTCAAATACAAAACCCAATTGTTGATCAAATGCGGGCCGGATCGTCCCGAATGGCAAGTGACATTAATATAAACCTTTATAATAGTTTATTTGAAGACGCTACAAAGCGTCAACGAACATCGGCCCCAACAAGCGAGTTGGGACAATATATGGCTACAAACTTTTTAATAACTTTAAGGCCCGAAGAGTTTACAAACTTTGACATTTTGGCTTGGTGGAAAGAAAGGGAAATCCAATTTCCAATTTTATCCGCTATGGCTCGTGACTTATTAACGGTCCAAGCTTCGACGGTAGCTTCCGAATCGGCCTTTTCTATTAGCGGTAGAATTATATCGGAAAGAAGGTCAAGACTAACCCCCGAATCCGTGGAAGTATGTGTATGTTTGAAAGATTATTTGGACGGAGTAGATAGGGTACAACATGAAACATCGTTGGAAGGTCCGATATTAGAAGACGTTGAAGAAACTATAGCAAGAGAAGAAGTTGAATTAGGGATATCACCTCCGAATACCGAATTAGATGAAGGTGAGTTTGAAGACTTAGATATTGAACACGTAGATGTAGAAGATTTTTTGGAAGATTTAATGGATTGAGTATAACGGGTGATGGCAATGCCGAAGCTCGACATACTTGAGTACACTAATATGTTTTCAGGTGATGGCCATGCCGAAGCTCGAAATGTATTAGTATTTATATATTTTTAGTTGTATAATTGTATTGTTTAAATAAAAGTTATGGTTGTATTTTTTTAGTATGTTTCCGGTGCAAATAAAAAGTTATGATTGTATTTGTTTAGTATGTTTCCGGTGTATTGTTTAATTAAATGTTTGATAATTAACAAGTTTATTAAATAAATGTTCGAAGTTTTAAATTTCGAAAAAACCGAACCGGTATAAAAACCGATTCCGAACATTTATAACCGAAAAAAACCGAACCGGTAAAAAACCGATTCCGAAAATTTATAACCGAAAAAAACCGATTCCGAACATTTATAACCGAAAAAAACCGATTTCAGAAAAACCGAAAAAACCGAAACCGGTTATTAGAAAAACCGGTTTTCTAATAACCGAAAACCGGTTTTAACCTATTTTTTTGCACCACTAGCTGCGGCATCCTATTTTATTTGTGTTTTATTTTGACGCGGACTTAAAGTCCAGATTTGTTAACTCTTGAAATTTGGTCCAAATTGTGCAACGTGAATTAGAGGTGTCTTGGTGCTGTAAACTAGTCTAAAAAAAGGGTAAACCACCAATTGAGAATTAACCCACTATAGTGTACGGCAAACTCTGCTTCATATTTTTTTTTAGTCACATGTTATCCGACCATAATCAATCGTGGGCGGACCAAATGTCTTTACTTCTAAATGGCCCAAATCAAGAGAAGAGGTTTATTATTGTCTTGGGCCATAAATATCTCCTTTCATCCTCCCAGACCAGTCATCTATGAAACTACTCTATCCATGGCATTTAAAACTAGTGTTTCACCCCATGATCAAAGTTACGGTAAACCGACAAATATGTGTGAAGTTGGTACCTATAAATTTACATAATTGTTCTAACTCTATGGTCATTTCCAAGATTCTCAACAGTATCCTGTGCATTCTCATGCTAAATGGGTAAGACGGGGAAAACTGTCTAATGATCATTTCCACGTTGACATATGCCATTTCCAAAGATCTATTTCCATGTTTCCAAAAATCTATTTTCAATGCAGGTTTTGTCACAATTTGTATAGTAGAGCTACACTTTAATGGGTTTCGATATGTCATGTGGGTGAGAAAAGTTAACAGTTATAGTCCACCTACACTTTAATGGGTTTCGATAGTTTGGCTTGTTGATTTTAGCTGGTTCGAAATCTGGTTTGGCCACACAGCTTTCATTATTTTATCTTTATCAATAACAATAGGGTAAATGCTCTATTACCACTTACTTTCTCCTTTGTACAGTAATGACCAAATATTACTCTTTTTTGTACACATTACAACCAAGCGAACTTTCAATTTTTGTTTGACATCACCAAGATCCCTAACTGTTACTGACACGTTTAGCCTACAGGTTCTTACCGCTCGGCAAAATATTTAGGTAAAAGTCATTTTTTACCAACATATTTTTCATTTGTACCGTATGACCAATTACTTTTTTTCGTACTCACTACACCCACGTACATTCAAATTTAATTCGATATCACCAATATTACCATAAAATGACTATATTACCCTCTCATCTTCTCTACATCCATTCAGATCAAAATGAGTTGACTTAAGATACAACACCTATAGTTTTTCCCGAAACCAAACATTTACCTCGCACCACGTTTTTTGCAGCAAAGGACTTAAAGCACCTCATTCTGCATGCACATTAATGAATAAGGGCAATAACGTCATCTGCTACCATAAACTGCAAAACTCATTCACCAAGTACTCGAAATCAGCAAACTTGTCAAAAAAAAAAAATATAAGCTTTGGATGACATACTTTAGAAATAATAGGACTAGGAGATTCTGTATAATGTACATCCATATGATTACTTTTTGTCTCCTCATGAGAATTTAACAAAAAATAAATTTTTTTAAAAGTAATAATTTTTT
This sequence comes from Tanacetum coccineum, assembly GCA_026074375.1. Taxonomy (NCBI): domain Eukaryota; kingdom Viridiplantae; phylum Streptophyta; class Magnoliopsida; order Asterales; family Asteraceae; genus Tanacetum; species Tanacetum coccineum. The sequence continues at coordinate 32,619 of BQNB010027568.1, forward strand.
AAAAGTACGAATTTTTTTAAAAATTTCGTACTTTAAAAAAATTACTTATTTTTTAAAAAATTTCGTACTTATTTTTATAAAAATTTCGTACTTTATAAAATCTTAATTTTTCTAAATAAATTTAATTTTTTTCGTACTTTTTAAATTTAACAAAAAATTATTTTTACTTTTTTATTTTTTTCGTAACTTTTAAAAAAATCTTAACTTTTAAAATAAAAATAAAAAATTTAAAAAGTACGAAAAATTTTAAAATTAAAAAAAAAATTTAAGATTTTGAAAAGTGCGAAATTTTTTTAAAAATTTTTGTAAGAAAATTTTAAATTTTTTACTAAAAATAACGTAAAAAAATATTTTATAAGTTTTTTTTTAAAAAAATTTGGTAAAAAAATTTTAATTTGCTAAAGTACTTTTTAAAAATTTAAGATTTAAAAAAATTATGATTGTAAATATGTTAAAGAATACAAGGGTAATATAGTCATTTTATAGTCATTTTATGGTCATATTGGTGATATCGAACAAAATTTGAATGTATATGGGTGTAATGAGTACGAAAAAAAGTAAGTTGGTCATTACGGTACAAATGAGAAAGTAAGTTGATAATAAATGACATTTACCCTAAATCGGGTAAGTGCCAAGGTGGAGTGTATTAGCACATTTGGAAAAAGAAAAATTTAAATTAATGACGTGGAAATCTAGCCGGTCATATGGGTAACATTATCACAAAACAAACAAGTTCGTTGGTGTAATGTGTACAAAAAAAAGTAAGTTGGTCATTACGGTACAAATGAGAAAGTACGTTGGTAATAAATGGCCTTTACCCATGCTTTTATAAAATAAGTTGAAGTTTAAAGTACTTTTTTTAAAATAACATAAAACTCAAATCACACCCTTAGACTATCTAACAATTTAAATAAATTACCCTAAACTTTATATCTTTACATTTTAATATAGGGTAAATTTCACAGTTGGTCCCTGAACTTAGCCCCGTTTACCCGTTTGGTCTCTAGATAACTGAGATTCTTATACGGGGTGCCTAGAGGCAACTGTTCATTACCCGTTTGGTCCCTCGAGCCCCGTTATACGTAACGACAATTAAATCTGTCGTTATCTCTACCACGTCGTAGGGTATTTGCGTCTTTTAACTATAAATTTACATTGCACCATTGGTCCCTAACTCATATAGTTAAAACAGTAACTATTACTGTTCATTTTTTTTATCTTTTTCCTATTACACAGTTGGGCTTGCAATTTATTTTTTGTCTTTTTCCATAATAATTTTTTGTCTTTGGACATCTTTATTATTCTTTGTCAAATTAACTTTCATCTATAAGATCAATTCATTATTATCTTTTATATATTATTAAAGTATTTAAGTCTTCATTGTAAAAAGTCGTACAAACCATTACTTCATCATCTTCTTCCTCACTATCACTCGATTAACTCCGGCAGACCGGCACCACCACTCTGTCAACCCTAAGATAAAATTTGACCATTACACATTTTGTCTTAAAATCGTCTTTTATGTGCTCAGTAGATCATGGCCGATATCTGTGGTTGATGTGTGGTGAGATAAAAAGAGAGAGAGCTGGTAAATTACTTATTGGTTGCAAAATGAACGTGTATAAGAGACCTACATAATCCACATTTCAAAAGCATTTCATGAAACAGTTCCATGTGAGAAGAAATAATACATGATATGTGAAAAGTAAAATATCTCATTTCCACAATAAGAAAATTTTACTATACAAACTATTAAAAGAAGATAAACACTTTCTCTACCGCATATAAAACTTCACTAAAAACAAAATTGCTGACATTTTACTCATCTTCTAACCAAAAAGACTACATACTCTTATCACCATTTCCGGCAACAATGTCTGACCATTTCTCCATCTACATTTCTTTTCCTTTAGTCTTCTGTTTTTCTTTTTCATTCTATGTCCAAGGTGGTTCCCAGTTAGTTTCTCCGGCCGAATTCCGGCCAATAAAAAATAAGCATTTTCTTACACATCTCTATGTTTAATTGGATAATATCCGACCAACCTATCACGCACCGTCATTTATTTTTCTTGACTTCTTCTGCTGCTGCCGTCTAGGGGTGTCAACAAAGCCGGGTCACTCGGGTCAAAAATCTTCGGATCGGGTTCGTCTATGGTTTTTTTAGTCTTGACCCGAATTGACCCGAACAGAGTGACCTGAACCCGACCGACCCGACCTGATTCACACACCGTCTATCATGTCGCCGGAAAAACACAAAGAATCACCACTGTCTTTTGCATGTCGCCGGAAAAGCACCATGAACCTCAGAAACCACCACAATTTTCTATAATGTCTCCCAGAATCACCATCGTCACATCAGATGGGTTAATCCATGTCATTGGAATAACCACGCTTTTTAGATTTATTTACTATGATTTTTAAAGATTTATTGATTTGGCTTATATAGTTTTTGGTATTAATTAATGGTGTTTGTGAAGTGATATAAGTTTGTGGGTCATGGATTCTGAGAAAGATAAAGTGATAAAAAAAGACACAGTTTATTGTGTGAATTGAAAGAAATTAGTATTTGGTATATGCATTGATTTTAGTGAAATGTAAAAGAGAAATGAAAAAAGAAACTAAAAGAATAACAGATTGATGCATGATAATGGAAAGTTGGTAGTTTCTTCGTATGCACTATTGAAAGCGAGGTCTTGAGTGTAGTGCATTCTTAGTCTCTTCAGTTCTGAAACTAGAAGTTTCATGTTGAAGATTCATAGGAAGCCCCATGGAATCGAAATCCCAAAAAATTCGCATTGCCCTGCTTTTCACCATATTTTGTTCTTCTGAAACATCTTTTAGTACCAAATCTTGTTGGATGGCCGGGCCCTGCAACAACCTATTGAGTATATGTCTCCAATAGTAACGACAATCGGGCACTTGTTCAATCTACGTTAGCTTCATTGTAAATGGAAACCGTTGTATAGCCATAATACCTTAAAGCTGCTAATGAACTGTGATAATCGGCGTCACCGGAGATTAATACAATGATAGCCGGAGGAGGATGATCAAACACGAATGAGAATATCTTGTTCATAATGTGTCTATTTGCTTCGCTTTGACCTTGTCCTTGACCCAGTCATTGACCCCGTCCTTGACCCCGCCTTTGAACCAGTCCTTGACCCCGCCCTTGACCCTGCCTTTTTACTGACATTCCTGGAAGGCGGGGTCAAGGGCAGGGTCAAGGGCGGTGTCAAAGACTGGTTCAAAGGTGGGGTCAAGGACAGGGTCAAGGACAAAGTCAAACCGAAGCAGATAAACACATTATGAACAAGATGTTCTCATTCGCGTTTGATCATCCTCCTCTGACTATCATTGTATTAATCTCTGCTGACGCTGATTATCGCAATTCATTAGCAGCTTTAAGGTATTATGGCTATACAATGGTTTCCATTAACAATGAAGCTAACGTAGCAAATGTGTTTGAACAAGTGCTCGATTGTCGTTAGTATTAGAGACATATACTCAATGGGTTGTTGTAGGCCCGAGCCATCCAACAAGATTTGTACTAAAAGATGTTTTAGAAGAACAAAATATGGTGGAAACCGGGGCAATGGGAATTTTTTGGGATTTTGATTCCATGGGTCTTCCTATGAATCTTCAACATGAAACTTCTAATTTCAGAACTAAACAGACTAGGAATGCACTACACTTTGGAATGTAAATTGTTCATAATCCCCAAAAGCTGTAAAGTGAATATTTATTCTAGGAAAACGCTGACGGAAGAGATCTAGTAAAGTTCGTGCTGAGGTAAATGCATTTGCATTTGATGGTCTTACATTCTGCATGTCCCAGTAGAGAGCTATGTCCTTTCCTGCAAAAGCCAAAGCCATCTGGAAAGAGGAAGTCCATTAAACTCACAATCAACAATTAGTTAATTTACTAAACCTGCTACTATGCAACTTGACAAAACATACCAAACATATTACAATAATTTAAACAATAGCCAGTACCAGATCACTCAAATTTGACCCATATTAGATGTGCTTAAGAGGTCACCAGTGACTTGCGATGAAATGAATTTTAGCCTTTTAATAAGTGTCTAAATTCATATTTGAGCATCTTGTATGAGATTTAGACAGCTTGTCCCTCTCATTAGACTTGTTTGACTTGGAGCTCATAGAGTTCGTTAGAAGCTCAAAGTAGCTTGCTAAATACTCTTAGTAAATTGCTAAATGCTCAAACCATAACACTGAGTTATTCATTCATTGCAAAATATAAGAGTGTCATTTTCTAGATTCTACCAGTTCAAAGTTCAATAATACATAGAATGCACCCCTTTATGCCTTTTTAAGGACTTACAAAAACACCTTAATTACAAAGTTTGAACAAAATTGCTAAAGGGACAGAATATACAAACTGATCTACCACCCCCACCTTCCCAATTTTCACACAGTGGCTGACTAAATTAGTCAATTACCTAGAGCAGTCGCTGGTTTTGGCCAAGTACATCTTTAATGTATAACGTCACTAGCTACACATCTTTAATGTAGCCAGCGAAATAGTCGGAAACAGTCACGTGATAGCTAAGTACATCTAAGTCAGCGAAAGGTACCAAATCACTCAACTTTGACCAATATTAGGTGTGCTTAAGAGGTCACCAGTGACTTGCGATGAAATAAACTTTGGCCTTTTAATAGGTGTCTAAATTCATTTTTGAGCATCTTGTATGAGATTTAGAAAGCTTGTCCCTCTCATTTGACTTGTTTGACTTGGAGCTCATAGAGTTCGTTAGAAGTTAAAAGTAACTTGCTAAAATACTCTTAGTAAATTGCTAAATGCTCAAATCATAACACTGAGTTATTGGTTCATTGCATAATATAAGAGTGTCATTTTCTAGATTCAACTAGTTCAAAGTACAATAATACATAGAATGCGTCCCTTTATGCCTCTTTAAGGACTTACAAAAACACCTTAATTACAAAGTTTGAACAAAAATGCTAAAGGGGCAGAATATACAAACTGATCTACCACCCCCACCTTCCCAATTTTCACACAGTGGCTGACTAAATTAGTCAAATACCCAGAGTAGTCGTTGGTTTTGGCTAAGTACATCATTAATGTATAACGTCACTAGCTACACATCTTTAATGTAGCCATCGAAATAGTCGGAAATGGTCACGTGATAGCTAAGTACATCTATGTCAAAGAATTGCCCTCCCCGGCTAAACAATAGGAAAAAGCAAGTACAATGTTAGTTAAGAAAAAGGATGAAAAGTTATAAGTGTTCATTGAAGTACTTGTGTTCGAGATTTAAACTAACGTTATGTGAGCATCTTGTAATGAATTAGGAAAGCTTGTCCCTCTCATTTGACTTGTTTGACTTGGAGCTCATAGAGTTCGTTAGAAGTTAAAAGTAACTTGCTAAAATACTCTTAGTAAATTGCTAAATGCTCAAATCATAACACTGATTATTGTGTTCATTGCATATTATTAAATGTCAGTTTCTAGATTCAAACCAGTTCAAAGTACAATTATACATAGAATGCGTCCCATTATGCTCTTTAAAGGACTTACAAAAACACCTTAATACAAAGATGAACAAAAATGCTAAAGGGACAGAAAATACAACAGGAACTACCACCCCCACCTCCCAATTTTCACACAGGTGGCTGACTAAATTAGTCAACATACCCAAGTATCGTGGTTATTGGCTAAGTCCAGCATTAAATGTATAACTACATAGCTACACATCTTTAATGTAAGCCATCGAAAATAGTCAAAATGGTCACGTGAAGCTAAGTAACAACTATGGTCAAAGAATGGCCCTCCCCGGCAAAACAATAAGAAAAAGCAGTACAATGTTAAGTTAAAAAAAGGTTGAAAAGTTAAAAGTGTTCATTGATTACTTGTTTTCGAGATTTAAACAAACTTTAGTACTTGTACCTAGAGGATCAAATCGAAAACCAAGGTTTTTTAAAAAACCCGTCGAAAAAACCGAAACCGGTATTTTTTAAAAAACCGTGTTTTTTTAACCGTTCGGAATTAAATATAACCTAACCGTTAGACCGGTTATCGGGTTTTTATACCCTACCGGTTTTTTACCGGTTTTAAAAAAACCGTATTATATAAAAAACGCGGTTTTAAAACCCCTGTTTTTTTTTTTTTTTTTTTTTATAACCCGTCAATAGTTTTAAAAAAAACCGGTTTTAAACCCGGTTAAAAAAACCGTCAGAAAATAAAGTCAAACCTAGCCGTATTAAATATTTTTTTAAAAAGCCAGTTTTTAACCAGGTTAAAAATACCGTCAAACTAGCCGTTTTTAATTTTTTGTTTAAAAACCCGTTTTTAAAACCGGTTTTTAAATAAAAAAAACACAACGGCTACTAGCCTTTTATACCCATCTATTTGTGTTTTTTTTGTTTTTTGATAGATTTTAAGGGCATGAGCTTAGTACTATAAAAATACAGTAATTGGGTTGGGAGTTTGAAAACACCATCAAAACACTCACTAATTCTCTCTTTTCTCTCTAATCGTGATATATATACTCTAATTTCTCAAATCCCGCTATAATTGGGAAAACACACCATCACACAACTTTCACTACGCCTCCGATTCTACTAGTCCTGCTCGAAAATTTACACAATGAAGATGTGGTGCGAATTAGACCAACTATACGAGAAAAGGCGATGTTTGGTCAAATTACTTTGTAATTATGATCCGATGGGGTGGAAAAGACGCTTGCCAGAAATGTATAAATTTTTATAACCCCCACCCCGGTCCCAACACTACACACCGACTCATAAGACGCAAGTTTGTAATGCGTAGCCAAAATGATACTCACAAGGTACTATCGTTAGCGGATTTCAAGTTTTTATATTGATAATGATCGGTTTGACTTGATTTTACGAATTTTGTCATTCACAAGCGCTTCCATTCAACCACTGTCACAACGACAAGCTTACGGAGATCAACAAATGAGGCTACAACCGCGTATCAACATGTAAGTCGTACTACTCTTAGAAGTGATAGCTATAAAATATAGGAACGGCTAAAAAATATATTATTTGCTGGTTTTCGTGATTATAAATATGGTGTTTCTAATAACTACAATCCTTGTACCGCACCACATGGTGCGGCAAACTTCTTATTTTGCCGTTACGCTCATATGGTTTAAATCCCGAATTCTCTTGTATTAAAGAAACGGAACAATTGCTTTTAAACATTAGTATATCCTCCTATACGGGATCTATTTAAGATAAATTAACATGACACTTTAACTTGAATAAAATTTAGATTAAAAAGATTATTAAACGATTTCACTAGATAATGTCATCCAATAATACTAGAGCTATGATATTGTAAAATTACGTATAAAACTCCGATATAGATGTATTTTTTTTTTCATTCCCGTTGTGTTGTCATGTTATAAATTTATCACGTGCCCAAGCGGCATACAAAATAGTGATAGTTTAAGGAGAAATTTAGGTATATTAGTAACTATAAATAGTACGAGTAACGAACCGACAATGAACAATAGACGTTTTCGTACACAATGTGGTGAAGAACCCCTAGGACCTTGCTATGATCATAATAGCACGGTGAAATTCTGCTTGCAATGATGTATGAAAATATATTACGACATACGTGAGACTTTTAAACGCTTTTAATGAAACACTTGTAATAGGAAATAATTCCGTACGATAGATCGACCAAGAATGGATTTACTAAATGATTTAACTAATTTTATTACAAGTTTTAAAGTGGCAACAACTACTATCGGTGTTTATTACCCAACTAGCTCAATAATTTTTAAATCAAATTTATGCTATGACTGAAAAATTAGACGAATTACAAACCCCACCTAGTCAAATATTAGGAAGAAAGGTTAAAAATGTATAAAAAAGAAATTTGTAAAATATTTTTGCTAATTTAACCTTGGTTTTTTACTTGTTATCGCCGCACTTAATCCCATGTTTAAATTTGGAAGCGTAGAACTTAATAACAAGAATAATGAAAATTTAGACATATCCTTTGTGTTAACGCTGACAACCCCGACCCCAACTAAATAAACTCTCAAAATTTATATATTTAAACGATAACTTTAAAAAATATAATTGGAATTTAGGCAACAAAATATGGTCCAAATACAAAACCCAATTGTTGATAAATGCGTCCGGATCGTCCTTGAATGGCCATAGCATTATATAAACCTTTATAATAGTTTATTTGAAGACGCTACAAAGCGTCAACGAACATCGGCCCCAACAAGCGAGTTGGGACAATATATGGCTACAAACTTTTTAATAACTTTAATGCCCGAAAGAGTTACAAACTTTTGCCATTTTAGCTTGGTGGAAAAAAGGGAAATCCAATTTCCAATTTTATCCGATATGGCTCGTGACTTATTAACGGTCCAAGCTTCGACGTTAACTTCCGAATCGGCCCTTTCTTATTAGCGGAAGAATAATATCAAAAGAAGTCAATACTAACTCCCCCGAATCCGTGGAAGTATGTTATGTTGAAAGATTTATTTGGACGGAGTAATAGGGTACAACATGAAACATCCTTGGAAAGTCTGATATTAATAGAACGTTGAAGAAACTATAGCATAGAGAAGAAGTAGATTAGGAATAACACCTCCGAAAAACCGAATTAATGAAAGGTTGAGTTTGAAGACGATTAGATATGATACACGTAAGATGTAGAAGATTTTTGGAAGATTTAATGATTGAGTAAAACAGGTGATGGCAATGCCAGCTCTACCATACTTGCAGTACACAAATATGTTTTCGGGTGAAGGCCATTGCCGAAGCTCGAATGTATATAGTATTTATATATATTTAAGTTGTATAATTGTATTGTTTAAATAAAAGATTATGGTTGTATTTTTTGTATTCTTCCCGAGCAAAAAAAAACGTTATGATTGTAATTGTTGTAGTATGTTACTGGTGTATTGTTTTAATTAAATGTTTGATACTTAACAAGTTTATAAATAATTATTACGAGTTTTAAATTCCGAAAAAAACCGAACGTTTATTTATAGAAAACCGTTCCCAGAACATTTTAAAACCGAAAAAAACCTAACCGGAAAAAAAACCGATTCCAAAAATTTATAACCGAAAAAAACCGATTCCGAACATTTATAACCCAAAAAACCGATTTCAAAAAAACCAAAAAAACCGAAACCGGTTATTAGAAAAACCGGTTTTTTAAAACCGGTTTTCTAATAACCGAAAACCGGTTTTAACCGATTTATTTGCATCTCTACTTGTACCAATAACTATCAAGTTAGTTAAAGTGCAAAAATGTAGGTTTTGGGATTATGGGCTTATGGCCCAATTATCTTATTATTCCTTTAGACACAACAATGAATATTGTTTGTAAAGTAAGCCCATATTTCTTTCAGTTAAACTGCAAAAGCAATGCTACCTTGGTTTTGGGAATATGGCCCAAACACCGAATTACACACACAAGAATGAATGTTTTTTTTAGAATAAGCGCATTAAAAAGGGTCCAATGAACATTCTTTACATTGGCAGATTTTATATTTAAACACTAATCTTGTTAAGCATATTTATAACGATGTGGAATCGATCCGCGCGTTGCGGCGGCAAACTTCTTTGTTGCAACGTGTATTTTTTTAAGTGTGGTTTTCTTTTTCTGAATTTGGCTGTTTTTGTTTTATATGTTTGACATTCTGTTATGAGGTTGTATCTATTGTTTGTATTCAGATAATAATTGTGTTTGTTTGCGGCCAGGGGCGGAGCCAGAAAGTTTTGCTCGAGATGGTACAATTGAATAATTATTAAAAACTACACTATAAATTGGATCTTAGGGGGCAAATTACAAAAAAACCAGATATTTTAAAAAATTTACACTACAATTTTTATCGCTAAGGAGAGCACATGCTCCTTGTGCCCCTTCTTGTCTCCGCCTCTGTTTGCGGCTACTTGATGTCCAGTGTTACTTTGCATGCAACTATGCAAGTCTTTAAAGTATTTTTATTCATCTTGATATATATACGATAGAACATTCGAAGGTGACATATACTTTAATTATGTTTGCCTATCAATATCGTCAAAATAAAACTCAAGTTTCTTTGTATTTGTATGCGAGTACGAATGTTCGGGTGGGCTTTGGCTTTCTTTTGGACTTATAGGCTTCTATAAATATCCACACAATTTTTGTCCTATTCGACATGACCTTTACTAATAGTATATACTATATACGTTTATATTTTAATCAGTTCTTTTAAAATTGTGGATTCATTTTTATACAGTTTTACTAGAATGAGGTAAAGAAAATAGTAGTTATTATCAGTTTTTTGTTTATGCATACATTATGGATTTAGGGCCCGTTTGGTTCGCAGGATGTTTTCCCCGAACCAAACGGGCTATAAGATTATCTTATATTCAAATAAATATGAGTCAAAAAAAAACAATCTTCTAATCATGGTTTTTTAAACCGAACCAGACATCAAGCCAAGCCGGGTTTTCATTTAGTTCCCGGATTTAGCCTGTTGAACCTGATTTTTTTCCAGTTCAACTGGCCGATTCGGCTTGATTATGATACGACGTCTTGCACCCAATTCACGTTTAGAATACAAGATTATCTAAACACCACAAATTGTGTAGAGCTCGAAGTTATTAAATATTATCCGATGTATAACTTTGATGACAAGGTAATCACATATATTTTAGTTGCTAATCCACCAACTAAACAAAGCAACTTTTTCTATAGCAGTTAACAAATATTAATATTCACTATAAAGTCAATGATATTTTAGAAGATTATGTTTACGTAAAAAGAAAAGTTGGATCAAATTGTGACCACTAACTTTAAGTTTTTGAATCAGATGACCAAAAGTTGGCCACATTCATATTTTTTTAGAACGGCGGCATAATATAAGAAAGAGAAGCTAGCAAACGCTAGCAAAACAACGATTACATATGAGTTTCAATAGGGTTTCTAAGCCAATCTATCCATCTAAATCTACACTTTGGGTTTCTAGATGAAATCCACAAGAAAGATTGATGAACAACGGAGTCTCAAATATTCGCCTTTTTAGGTTTGGAATTCGAAAAAATCCAAGCATTGCGGAAGTTCCAAATAGACCATCCCTTCAAGACTAGATCTAGCATATTTCGATAAATGAGTAGAGTCTAACCAGGAGAACCATTCCGCAATATTAGAAATCACCGGGAAATCCAACTGACACCACCTGGCCAAGAGGCCCCATAGATCTTGAGCCATACCACACGAAAAAAATAAATGATCCGCAGTCTCCACCTGATCAGAGCAAACGGGGCATAGAAGGGAAGGGACGTCAATACCTTTTTTATCCAAGTTCATAAGGGTAGGTAGTTTGTCAAGGCACAATCTCCAAACAAGAACATTAACTTTGATGGGAATGAAACGCGACCATCTAGTGGACATAGAGCTGCCAAGGAGATTATGCTCATCGATGTATGATCTGGTAGAAGAAACAGAAAAGCCGGAAGTATCCAAGTCCATTTCCGCTTTTCATTTAGATGCAAGAGAAGTCCCAGTCGAACAGCCTCATCAGTCGGAGAAACTGACCTTATCCTCGGCCCCTATCTTCTCAGAAAGCGTCCGTGAGGAACTCTTAGACCAGTCGTCAATGATTAAACGTTGAGTACAAGTACAACTATTTGTTCTCAGTTCTCTCCAACGCATAACATACGAGGGAAATAAAATCATAAAATGACGCACACCGCACCAAGTTTCATTCCAGAATCTGATTGAAAGACCATTTCCAACTGAACGGGAGCACAAAGCAAGAAGATCAATGCCCTTCGCTTGAAGCTTGGAGATAGAATGAACAATGCTTGTCCAGGGGCTATAAGACGAGTATCCAGGTCTGCTAAACCCAATATCACCATCGGCACCATGAATATTCTTGATCACATTTACCCACAAGCTGTCAGGGCAAGTCCTAAATCGCCACACCCATTTGAAAAGTAAAGCAGCATTTAAGGCGAAAATGCTTCCAATACCGAGACCACCCATGGCTTTGCTTGCTAAACACGTTTCCCATTTGACCCAGGTGATCTTTTTGTTGTTTAATTCACCTCCTAAGAAGAATCTGTTGCGCATGGACTCAAGACGTTTTTAAACATATCTAGGCATTCTATAAAGCGATATGTAATATGTTGGCAAGTTACCTAGGATCGCCTTGATGAGAGATAGGCGACCTCCAACAGATAACAAGTTAGCATTCCATTGGGACAATTTTGATTCGAATTTATTAACAATGTGATTCCAATACTCACATCGACCCATGTTGCAGCCTACTGGCACCCCTAAGTACATCATAGGCAAATTAGCAACACCACACCCTAGAACATGGGCCATATTGTGCACGTCATCATTATCAACATTAATTCCAGAAAGTTTACTTTTGTGCACATTTATCTTCAAGCCAGACATCATGTAGAAGCATCGAAGGAGACATATCAGGTTGTAAGCGTTAGTATGGGACCATTCGCCTACAAAAATAGCGTCATCAGCGTATAATAAGTGAGAAATGCTAATGTTACCCTGACCAATGGAGGCGCCTTTGAACAACCCCGTAGTGACAGCCTTAGAGACCATAGCATGAAGACCCTCCATAGCTAGAATAAAAAGAAAAGGTGACATAGGATCTCCTTGGCGGAGGCCCTTAGATAACTCAAACTCCGAAGTGGGAGAACCATTAACCAAGATGGAAGCCCTGGAATGCTTAAGACAGCCAGAAATCCACATACGCCATTTGGTACCGAATCCAAGCTTTTCCATAATGGCATCAAGGTAATCCCAGCTTAACGAATCAAACGCCTTCTCGAAGTCAACTTTAAAGACCATAAGAGCCTTTTTCTTCTTACGATACCATGCTATGCACTCGTTTAAGATTAAGGGGCCGTCCAAAATATTTCTTCCTTTAATAAAAGCCGATTGAACCGAACTCACACAAGTCCCCTAAGACCTAGCTAACCTACTAGCTAAGATTTTATGCCTATGATTTTATATTGACAACCGATTTAAGCTAAAAGGCCTGAAATCTAACTCAAACTTCGCATACCCAACTTTTAGAATGAGAGCAATGAAGGAAGAATTACATCCTTTTGGAAAGCAAGCTGATTGGAAGAATTCACGAACAAACCGCACCACATCCGATTGAATGACCTCCCAAAACGTTTTGAAGAATTTAAAAGTAAAACCATCTGGACCCGGAGCACGATCACCACCACAATCACAGACGGCTTTTTTTATTTCTTCATCGGAAACGTCACATTTAAGGGACTTGCATTGATCAACGGTAATCTGGTTAAGGGTAACATCTCCCACAGAAGGGCGGATGGAGTTGGAACAAGAAAGTCTGTTGCGAAAATGATTAAGAAATTCAGATTTGACCTCGCCGGGGTTCTCAATCCAAGTACCGTTATGAAGAATTCCTTTGATGACACATTGTCTTTGCTTTTTCTTAAGCATGCTATGAAGACGGAAGTGTTTTCCGCACCACTCAGCGCGCCGCCCATTTTAACCTTGGATTTTGAGCAATACCAGGCCATTCTTTGCGATCAATATACTCAACAATTACATATACGCAATACACAGTGTTTAGAGATCATCACTGAGCCACACCATGGACATACGTTGTGCATCGATTAAATATGAGGCGGTTTTTGATGGAGTCCTTCTTAATTTGATTGTCTTGAGAGACCTAGTAAGTACCAACACGAATGGCAGACTTGATGTGTTGGAGCTTCTTTTAAAAGAAATCATACCGTTGCTTAGCTCCGCAATCAAGTACTTTCCACGTATTGGTTACAAATTCCGAAATCTCTCGCCATCAATCCATGAGTGAAAGAAAACCGAAAAAGAGTTAGGACATAATCGCAACACAAGCCTTTAAGAAAGATAGGTCGATGATCCGTAATAACCTTTCACTAAAATGAACCTGTAATGTTAGGGAAAAGCGTCTGAAAACCTTCGGTGGCATAGGACTATCGAGCTATGCTCATCTTCGACCGCCCATTTTGTTAGGCCCAAGTAAAAGCGAAAAAACCCCAAAGGAATATAAAAAAAGATTCAAGATAGTGATAAAGAGTTAAACATCCGCATATTGTTTCTCCATTGAAAACAGCACCAAACCTATCATCGCCTCAACACAAACTCATTAAAGTCCCCCATGATTAAGCAAAGCCTCCCCAATTTGAAAAAGCTGAGATAAGGGGTTTTCCCGACCATAATATAATTTTTGGAGTGCCAAATCTTGAGGTGCATACACCGCTATGAACATAATTTTAAGGCCATTTTGCAACCAGGTGCCTTGAATAGCAACATAGCTATCGACACTAATGACGCTCTCTTTGTTGAAGAGCATCTTATTCCAAATGCACAAAATACCTCCAAACCATCCAGATTTACCCTCTAGCCAAAGGCAGAGCAAAGTCGAATGGAAATTCCCCCACACCATCCTAAAATCCAAAAGTCCAGAACGAAGCAACTTAGTCACCTGAAGCTCAAGGAAGTTAATGTTTGTGTGAATTACATAAATCCTTAACCCATTTCCTTTATAATTAAAATCTCCGAAACCCTTGAACATATATTGAAAGAGCATTCTTGAGTCACAAAGTAATCTCCCATGCCGCGAACATTTTTGCAAGCATATCTTGCACGCCATCAAATTAAGAACTGGACAGTACCGAACTTTATAGTGTCTTCGACCTGCTGTATCATGGAGACTCCAACATATTTCCTTTTAACATCATCATCAGAGTGTGTAGATTCTTGGTGAACAGAATCTTCCTTTTGGCGCTTTCCAGACACAGGTTTGCTAACGCCGCTCAGGTCGCATTTGGAATCATCACCAACTGATTGAGTAAACCCCGGTGGAAATTTTGGCGTTAGGGATTCATTGTTATGATAGAGACCAGTCTTGGCAATAAGAGGTTCAAGGTTAAAAGGATCGCTGCTGGGCTGATGAGCACTATCATTGACCTTCGTATGTTCATCTGCATTATTAGGATAAGCTTCATTACCATCATTATCGAAGAATTCTCCCACAGATTCCTCATCGTCATTAACACTTTCAGCTTGACTGGAGTTACCCTCTGACTTGTTCTCCTCAATGTCAGATGCAAAATTTGGGGTCCAGCAGCAAAGTTCTCTCACCCGATAAGCGTAAGTTACCCCCATTCAATGTGACAAGGGTGGAAGCAAAGATCAAGGAGGTGTGAGAAGACTTAATGCATAGGCGAATACTATATCTGTTGGAAGTATCATTATCATCAATAAATAGAACTTCCGCCCACTACTAACATTAATACTTTTTGAAAGTGTCGTTATGCCAAGCTCTAATTGGTATACCCTCAATTTCCAACCAAACAAGTCTCTCATTTAAAACAAAATCATCATGCCATGGTTCTAATGAGGAAAACCAAGACAAAATACCTTCATGATGAAGGAAACTATCTTTAGCCTTCATGTCGTTAAAAATAAACATAACCCACAATCCACCAAGGTATTTAACATCAACACCTACAAAGCCTTCATTCCTGCAGATGATGTTGGAATTTGCAATTGCTCTAAAATCCTTGTGACACCCAAGAACAGCCAGCTTCAGTTCATTGTTATCATCTTGGGATACAATGACATTCGAACAGTCATCCCCATGCAAGCGTATCCCTTTCTAAGTTTTTTCACCAATCGATGCACCATTAGACAGCAATACCAAATGATTGTGACGGACGAGGACACCATTGAAAGCTGCTGATGAACCTAAGGCTTAACTTCCTAGAAGACATGAACACTTTTCTTATGTGATTGGGAAGGCTTAAAGCCTTTGCTTTTATCAAACCTAGCAACATTTGCATGAAGACATAGTTTACCAATCCACACCTTATTTAGGGAGTCAATCAGGTTTTCCAAACTTTCAATACCGCTAAATCGACAGAAACCAAACATTACCCAGATTAGTTCTATTGTTCTAGCAATAAAACATCCAAGCTATTGTTCTCTTTATCTCCCACAGATGTTAGATAGTTCACGGGACAGCAAGATGGGATGTGGAAATTTGAGACCGTAAACATTAATCGTATACCTAATACGATCAAACACACGAATGCCTTTTCTTATAGGTGACTTCCGAGCCAATCGTTGTTACCCATCTAGATCCAAGATGTGAAGAAGATTTAGAATTTGAATTTAGAAACGAAAAAGGATTTAAGGTTTATAGAGTGTTTATAGGAATTTTATGGGAAAACAATCCAATCCCTATGCTCCAAAGGTAGAGGAAGCCTAACTCGTTCGTTATGAGATCGAATCACAAGGATGATCTCATAACGAGGGTTTTATACCGATCCTTACACTATAGAGGTAGTAGATCCAAAGTTAAAGATTTGGGGAGGGGGAAGTGGAGGGCGCCGCCATCATTTTTTCTTCCGCCACATTCATATTGAACTAAACTATAAATTATTAGGTCGATTTTAAGCCCCTACTTCATTAACAGCTTTTATATATCGTTAAAGCAAACCAAAAAAATATTTGTCATTAGCTGTTTGTCTTATTTAGGTGGTTTTTGTTTAACACATCTCATGATAATACTACACACATCTAACGTCCAAGTCTATAAGTAATTCAAAACCGGTGATTATCCTGTGCAAGTGGGGCGGCTGCACACGGCAATCACAATTAAAGAGCCTCACAATTGTTTTAGTCCAGTAAATTTATAGCTACGATTGTGTATTTATTCTATATATCTGAATATCACTTCTTTGTAAATCTCATTAGTTAAATACAATTTATCTTGTCACAATAAATAAAATGTCATTAAAAGGCCTCATTATAACAAATTGTTATTAATAAACGTTTTTTATATATACACTCTTATTTTTTTTTTTAGTTTTGATGAAGCCTCTTTTTAATTATCACTCAGAGTCTCCATGTAATAAGGTCCACGGTCTTTTTTCTACTACAGTGAAATTAGGTCATGTTTTATTATTATAAGAGGCCTGAATCTAAATTCTGATTCAAAACATCTAAAAAAAAAAAAATTCCCTGAAAAAAAAAAAAAATAAATATACGTGGTAAAAAAAGTCTGAATCTGAATAAGTGGTTAAGAAATCTGAATCTGAATGAAATAAAACTGTGTGTTTTGGTAAAAATGTTTAAATGTGTTAAACTATAGTTTTTATAATTTAAATATAAAACAATTGCATTCGCACGAGAAATAAACTTCGTTAAACAAAAAAAATTATAATATAATCAATTTAAAATTTGAATTGAATTTCTTAAAGCAATTAACTAAATGAGTCACGTTAGAATTGAGATGTATACGTCCGAAACCGTACCCTTTAATTTGAACAAAATATGAGTTGACACATATCATCTTATGCACTCATTATCTAAAAAACAAATGCAATGATTTTATTTAATACTTTTAATAGACAAAAGTGAAACACATGTCCATATTCGTACGGACATTAAGATGTGTTAAGAAAAAAAGTAAGAAAAAGTAAGACATTAAGAGGTGTTAAGACACCTTATTCACATCCAGTTCAGTAAGAGGTTTATGCCTCTTACTGTCTCTTAATGATCAGAAAAGAAAAAAAACACTCTTAACACTGTTTGTCTCTTACTGCCTCCTCTGAATGACTTGGAAAAAAACAAACAGTTTTAATGACCCAAATGTCTGACCGCGTCTGAATAAGTCAGATTAAGATACTGTTAAAAGGCATTTATGAGAAAACAAACACCACCTTATTAAACAAAAAGCATGACACGAAATTTGAGGACAAAGTTCATTTAAAAAATCGGTTTTTGGACAAAATTTCATAAGGTTCTCTCTTGAGCCCGCCTCTGTTCTATCAAATATAAAACGTCACTCAAAAAAATGTTTGCTCACATCAAAATTCAAAAGCATAACAATTTTCTCGCAAAGTAAATTTGGTATTTTTTGTGACTTATTTCAAAAAGAACAAGCATTAACCCAACAAAACGTAAGCAATATTGATATGGAATATGTTATCGTATATGCTTTGCATCTCTTATCTTCTCTAAAATTGTTTAAAATATACACCAACATTCCTCCACCATATAAAACACCAGGACACTTGTTTATGCTCAGTCCTAATATGCAAAATGACGAATCCAACCAAACCATATATGTTTCATGATTATTAATTATACCATCCAAGTATATCTATCTATTGTGTGTAAGCCTCCAATATTCCCATAGAATAAATTCTAGCTTTTTTAAAATGGTAGGGAGAATATGAGTTTATTTGTGTCCACATTCGTGTTGAAACACATGTC
>BQNB010027569.1:0-36126 GCA_026074375.1 Tanacetum coccineum
AAGGGGTGTTTGGTTTAGTGTACTCTTGATTTACACTAGCAGTACTAACATCAGTTAGTACTGCTGAACCTTTACACTACCAGTACTAACCATAAGTTAGTACTGTTAGCTTAGATTTCAGCTTGTCAAATTCAGTAGTATTAAGTTTAGTCATAGCTTATTATGACTTCAGCTTTAGTTTTCATTTCCTAGCTTATTTCATAGTTTAATTCTCATCTTAAAAGTCAAATTGCATCAGCAGTACTTTCAAGAGAAAGAACTGCTGAAATTTTTACACTACCAGTATTAACCATAAGTTAGTACTGCTACCTTTAGCCTAGTTTTAAGTTCAGTAATTTCAGGATTTAGCTTATCAAACTTTGTAGGACTTGAGTTTTAATATAGCTTAATATAGTTTAAGTCTTTAATTTTGTTTTCTAGCTTATTGTCTTAGCTTAATTTGCTGTCAAAAGTCATAAAAAACCTGAAAATTCCAAAAACAGTACTTAGAATCTTAAGGATTTAAATTTGTTAATTTAGCTTATGGGTCTAGATTTTCTAGCTTAATTAGATAGATTATAAGTAGTTTTATAAACCCTTAAAGTTCTAGAGTCTAGTTTAGCTTTTTAAGCTTTTAAGCTCATTTGGATTTTGTGTTACTTTGCTTATTTCCTGAGTTTGCTTATTTCATGATCAATTTCAGTAGCATAAAAGTAGTTTAAGCTTTAATTTCTTTTCATTTTTAGTATAAGCTTAATCATTTAACTCTTCAAATCTTCTTTCCTTTTTTTTTGAACCTGTTTTTGAAGTTTTTTATAGATTATTTTCTAAATCCAATGCATAGCCCTCTTTCTGTAACAGCTTATTGAGTATAAGACTTCTTTTGAGCTTATTTGTAAGTTTCAGCCCAAGTAGCCTTTATTAATTTTGATCCCACTAGCTTCCTTTACAACTTTGCTTCTTTGAGTTTTTCATTTTAAGCTCTTTAAAATTTCGAATGCTTATTGGACTTAATTTGTGATCGGGTAGTTTCTCTGGGTAGATAGGGTAACTCTTTCAAATTTAGTTGTTTACTAAGTTGGCCCTCCGATTAGTTGTTAAGTTTCCCCGTTAGTCTCTTAGATCTTTGCACCATTT
Source organism: Tanacetum coccineum (assembly GCA_026074375.1). Taxonomy (NCBI): domain Eukaryota; kingdom Viridiplantae; phylum Streptophyta; class Magnoliopsida; order Asterales; family Asteraceae; genus Tanacetum; species Tanacetum coccineum. Next base: position 1,117 of record BQNB010027569.1, read on the forward strand.
GTCCATTAGTTAAGTTGTTAACTAAGCTTACTAGTTTTAATTAGTAATTAGGTTTAATTTTTAATTAGTTTAATTAAACTTTTATAAAAGGATAAAAATTAGGGCTTTTATTTTTAATAATTTTCGGCAATTTTTCTAGTGAAATTTTAGTTTACATTTTTAGGGATTTAAAATTTGTTTACTTGCTTAATTGTGTTTAGGGTTAAGAATTAGTCCATTTTGCTTTAATAAATGCTTCTCCGAATTTGTTTAATCTGTCATTAATTGAAATATTTTTATTTTCATAACTTTCCAATCTCAAATATGCTTTGCTTCATGTCAAATCAGGAACGCTAACCTAGCGTGGTTTCAAATTTCACTTAGTCATTGGGATAACGACCCGGTGAGCATACTTACCCGGTAATCATAACGTAGTTCTATATATAATATCTTTATGATTAGAAGATCCCCGAGGGTCTACTTGGGGATACCCTAACTTTCTCTATAAAGTATAATATTATTTTATATGATAGTACAACTTATTGCAATCACATAGCCACATGCTCATAACCAGATAGACAAACAAAGGACGTTCATGAAAGGCTCAAAAACAAAATTCAAGACTTCCGCTACTCTGATACCGAACGACTTTCCTCGAAGTGATGAAGTATTATAGATAACCAATCTCACGAAGACGTATCATTAAAGTTTTTCAAGTCAGCCATTCATGAAAGGTAGAGCATAGTTGTGTTCAGAAATCACCAATCCACAAGATCTGGCAAGTTTTCAAGATGGCAAAGAGATTTGTGCTGGTTGAATGATCTCTAGATGCTCAAGATACAATATCAAATACAAGTTTCAGAGGAAAAAAGCTCAATCCAAAAATCAATGATCACTAACACAATACTCACAGAAAAGGACGAGCAAAGACAAAAGACAAAGCATAGTATGCTAGGTTTAAAGTTTTTGTAAAATGGAGTACCTTCCTTATTTTGGGGGAGATTGTTGGAAACATCAAAAGTGTCGTCACTCCAAGTTGTAAACATGATCCTTAGAGCTCGTAGTTAGTGAATGGAATAGAATTAGTTAATCTAGTCTGCCAAGGCCCATGTGAAGCCCATCATAGCCGAGACCCATGGTCGGACACTGCCATGTAACTATATAAGCCATTATCCTCCTCCAGCCCTTTTGAGAGGGGGGAGTTGGTTGTTGTTCAGAGATTCTTTCAGATCGTCTTACCATACGATGGTTCCCACATAGGAACGCGTGGGAACGGAGTCCGAGCGCATTCCATATACCTTTTCATACGAGTCTCTGGACAACCTGACACATATTAACTGCCACCCACTTGTCGTCATCTTCTCTCTTTTTGTCTTCGAGAAGATTCATTAACGATCATAACATAAATCTTCGTGAAGAATCATTCAATCTCACTGAATGATGAACAAACTGAGTATAGTTCATCAATGAATCATACGAAACAGAAACAAGATGTAGCACAACTGTCTAGGAGGCGATGTGGTATAGCATGGTGGTCCTGTAGTAAAGATATAGAATAGGTACTGAGCAAAGACCATCAGGAATCGGAAAGCACTTAATAGGTCTGAGAGAAAATTATGTGTATCAAAGAAATGTTTAAGACAACACAAAGCCCCAAGGACTACTTCAGAGGGGTGGGGCGGGGGGGGGATGGTTACAACAGAGATCCCGATGGAAGCTATGTGCTACATCACTAGACTCGCGTAGGGCTACAAAGCGACAGCGTCATATCTGAGGGGATTAAATAGGTGAAGATCATATGTTCACAGCATGGGTCATGCTTGAGAGTGAGGTAGATTTGTAGTCAGATGAATTGATAACAGCAAATTGGTGTATTGAGAAGAGGTCAGTCACCGCTGACTCGGGAGCGACATGAGGGTGAGTATTCTTGACTTCATGAAGAGGGGGATTCTCGTACGATATTATGAATTACAACTGGTTTAAAAGAGAATTACAATAAGCTAAATTCTAAAGCTATATTAAGCCAAATACTAGAAAATAAAAAAAGAAGATCCTCATGTGTGTGATGAGAGGCTCTATTTATAGCTGATTTCAGAAACTTCTAGGCCTTCATTCTGTTAGAGGCTCCCCTCAATCTTATCCCTTGATGAACTCCAATCATTTGCTAAGGATTATTAGCCGTTGGATCACAAGATGACCTCACACGGATTGCCAAGCTGGCAATCCGTTTGAGGCTTACTTGTGCTTCTTTACTGAGTAATTTAGTATAAAAACCCACATCCTTGTGTGCTTTCTTTGCTCTGACATGGCCTCTTAGCTTGAGAGTGAGCTAATGAAGTCTTTGATTTGACTGAATTAACCTTGCCATTGTGCTTAGGAGCTTTTGAATAGACTTCCGTACCCTTTAATTTCAAAAAGCCCTTTGATTTACCTATGGTAAAAGCTAGGGATGATGAGTGAATTGTGATTTTACTTGGCGCCATTTTTTTTATAACTAAAAGAGGGTAAAACGGGTTTGAACTTTGGGGAGTTGGCAATTTGGGTCCTTGTGTTTGGTTTATAAAGGTTTTAGGTATAAGTGGAATTTTATAATTGACAGAAATGGTCCTTGAGGTTTATAAAAAGGGTATTGGGCTAAGGTTTTGGACTTTTGGATCCGGGTGTGGCCCATTTAGGGTTTTAAGGCCCATTAAGGTTTTAGGGACCAGTTGTGAGTTTTTCTAAAACTTGGAGGACTAAAGTGGATTATTTTTAGGTTTTGTCTTTTGTAGTTGACCACTATTTGACTTTCCTTGGACTGTTTGACTGAGGGTTGACTTTTCTTTGGCTTTACTTCCGGCTTTTGTGCACTCTTCCGTTCTCGTGTTCGTGCTTGCCCGTTTTTGACGGTTTTCTTGTGGTTTTTGATATATCCATTCCTGCACACACAAAACACAAATACAAGCATATTTTTGCCATTTTTGGTCTGTTTTGGGTTTAATTGGGTTATTTTAAGCCTAAATGGATATGTGTATTTTACACGTATCATCATTCTCCCCCACTCTTGAGGAATTCGGTCAAATTCTAAAAATTCCATTCAAAGGTCAAGCCTCTACCACCGAAATGTGGTCTCTTGACCATTTATCAGTAAGTGTTCCAAGTAAAGGTCTTTATAAAACTAAACCTCCATCTCCAAGAGTCATTAAGTCTCTTATCCAAATTCTACGACAAGGTCAAGAAACTCGTACCAAAAACAAGAAAACCATTATCGTAGGTGAAAACGAAAATTTAACCCGAGAGATTCAAACTCATATGAAACCTTGGGTTGATATTATTTGTGAAAACACCATTTGTCTAGGAGGACATAGGGATCATGTCTTCGCTTGTCTTTGTCACATGCTTTATTGCATTGAGACATCCACTCCTTATAACCTAGCATTTTTTATTCTTAAAAGAATGGAAAATACTCGATTCAAACCAAAGGAACTCTTACCTTATGGTATGCTCTTGACTAGGTTATTCAAACATGTCGTGTCCGTCTCTCCTGAGCTAGTTTTTGATCATTATCTCTCACATGATAGAGCCATGCATCCGCTCGCTCCTCATTATGAAAGAAAGACACGAGCGGATCGGGGCATGAAAAGACCATGTGAGTCAAAAACTATTTCCTTTTCCACCACTCAAAATTCACTTTCCTCACCTCTCCAAATTGATGCCATGATTGATGATAATGATGATGAATCATTTCACTCCAATTCTGCATCTCATTCTCAACATATCTCTTCTTCATCGAATGTTGATTCTAGAGTCCGTCAAAACCCGCCTCATGAAAATTATAACTTGAACACCCTTTTATCCGAAACTATTAATCTTCAAACCCAACAAAGAGATGCTTACCGGGAAGGGTTAAGGTCAATTGGACAAGCTCTCAAGAACATGATGGGTGGAAAACAAAAATGAATGTGTTGGCACAACTACTATGATACTATTATTATCACATCTTGTGTTTAAATATATTATATTTCTCTATTATTAGGACTAGGAGTGGCAAATTTTATTTGCATTTGACTTGGATATTCTTCTACATTCTATTATCTTTCTATGACTAGCAAATTTTATGATTATGACATGAGATGGAATGCCACTACTAGCTAAATGATTTGTATGTTAGAATAGAACTACATATTGTTGCTTGAACTAGTTGATTCTTGAGTATTGGTAGAAGCCGAAATCACTGGACTTAAGAAAAAGAGAAAAATAGAAATCTTTCTTTCTCCAGAAAACGGCCCCCTTATATACCCGGCGACCCCCAATATATTTGGGACCGCCAGGTGATATAGGACTGCCAGGTGATATGGGACTGCCACCAGGAGGGAAAGAAAGATTTCAAATTTACCTCTTTTTTTGTATCTTGACCCTCCTACCTACATCCTCAAGCTGTTATTTCCCAGATTGGCTGAACCATATTTGGCACTTTCTTCTTCCTAAACCATGCTTTGCCACTTTATCCAATCCTCCTCATTATTTAATCACCTATCTTTCATACTTCATCACCATCTTCATCTCCCTCAAATCTTACTTCCTCTTTATCAATATCTTGCTCAAACCACGATTCCAACTCCTCTAGAAAACCAAGATGTCGGTTCGACAAGTATGAAAACGCAAACCATCCACTCCAAAATCATCACCTTCTTCCCAAAATGACTCACCTCCTATTCCTCCAAGAGTCTACTTACAATCTCCTTCACAAAGAGAATCGAATTATTAATCAACTCCACTCATTCTCCACACTCCAATTCGATTCTTTAAATCCTACATCCACCTCTATTCACCATACTTATTGGTTTTCCACCTCCTACTATGCTCAATTAGGGTGTCATGCTAGTTTTTTTTATTTTTTTTTTGTCATTGTTGTACGGTACACCACCAACCACTTCCACTCATTAAGAAATGAAATTAATTTCATTCAATTCCTTGTCACCTATCTCATACCTTAATCATAAGTCCATCACCATAATGATTCACCATCTCCATCATTCTCACTCTTCAATTAATCACTCCCAAATGAATAATTTGCTTAAATAAATGTTCACTACCTTTTGGGTATCACATCTTATAAAGTAAAGAATCATCTACTTGTTTAATTTTATTGGATGCTCTAATTATGCTATGTTAGGTTATGATTATCTTATGATGTATCTTCATATATTGTCCTATATGGGTATATATGCTCTTCTTAGAATTTGAATGAACTTTATTTATGAGTTTCCAAAAGTGTTGATTATAATATTGAGATATTTATCATGCTATGTTGGCTTGCACTTGTACTTCTAACCTTGTTTTGTAGCAAACAAATTATCGTAAGATCGATCCCTTGGTGCCCCGAACGAGAAGGCGCATACATCAAGGGGGAGTCTTGAATCGTTGATTTCTTTCTCTTTACTATATTTCGACGATCAACCTTTTTGGATTCGACAAAAAGGGAGAGAAATGGAATTAAACTCATTAGTAATTTATAAACCTCTAATTTTATACTAAATGAGTTTATATTTTGTCATCATCAAAAAAGGGGAGATTGTTAATACAAATAATGTCTAAAAACGTTGTTTATATTTTTTGACCTCTCGATGTTTTGATAATAACAAAATGTAAAAACGTTTACGATAAAAATAAATGTTTATAAATTACTAACCGTAAAAATCTATTTCTAAGTTTAATCACTTAAGGTATGGAATAAGTAAATATTAAAACAAGATTAGTGATTAAGAAAATATTTTCTTAAACCTTACATTTCTACAAAAGTGTTTTTATAAAATATAAAAACAAATTATTTAATTATAAAAGAAATGTATTATAAAAATAATAAATTTGAAATCAATTTACCCCCCAAAATGAAAAGTTCTAAAAACAGATAACAACCTTCACCACAAAAAGACAAAAAGAGGAAGCATAGCTAACGTGGCCCTCTTATAGGCCTGGCAGCCCCCTAATATATTTGGGACCGCCGCCAGCACAACAACTCCTTTTGTCTCTTATAAATACTGGCCACCCCAATTGAAAACAGAACCTCTTTCTATGTATTTTCACAGATCTACTTTTCTCCTTACTTTCTTTCTTTCCTAAAACACATATCTAAATCACTAACATACCTTGATCTTGTATTAAGTGAATAAATTCTTTCTCCTCCCTTCTTCTTCTAATCAAGTGGCAAAGAGAAGAAAGTTATAAACTTTCTACATACGAATTGTTATTAAGTGATCTCCTTCTTCCTCATCAAGAACACAAGTCTTTATTATATTAACTTTGTGTTGTTGTATAAATTAGATTATGTGTAGATCTAATTGTGCAAATTATGTATTTGTGATTTGGATTGTGTATCAATCAAATAGTATACATCTTGTGAGGGTGTAATGACTTAGTAAAGACTTAGATTGGTTCTAGCTAAGATTAGGACTCGACATCTAGCTTAGTGTTGGAAAAGAAAGTAAGCGACGTGTAAACGTATTTCTTCGCCTAAAGGGAGCTTGTTGACATAGTGAAATCTCGAGTGGAGTACTCAGGGAGTGAAGTAGGAACGAAGAGGTGCTTTGTAGCCGAACCACTACAAATCTTGATGTCTTGGTTTGATCATTTCTTTCTCTATATCTCTATATAATTATTGTTTACTTAGTTCATTACATTAGATAGTTTAGTTGTGATTCATATTATTGATTGATTGACATACAACTCGAATCAACGCATTTTATAAGCAAAGTTTTAAAACGGTCAAATTTGAAGAATACTAGTAATCTTTAATATTATATAAGAACTAGAGAGAGAAGTGGGTTGGAAAGTTTCTAGAGAGAGAAAGTAACATAGAATGGAAGATAATAATAATATGTGTGAAATGAGAAATAAAATAACCAACCACCTTCTCCAAGGCATGGAGAAGGTATATATACATCATACATGGCCGACCATGGGCCTTAACTAGCTTTCCATGGGCCTTGGGCTAGACTAGCTTACTAGACTAATCATATAACAAACTACGGGCTAAGACTATTACAACTTGGAAGTGTTCGATACTTTTCTTGTTTCTAACAATCTCCCCCTAAGGGAAGTCACTCCATTTTACAAAATTTAACCTAGCATACTATGCTATATCTCTTAGTCTTCAGCTCGTAAACTTGACTTTCTCTTGTGAAAATGTTGTAGTAATCTTTGACTTTAGGCTCGAGCTTGTTCCTTTATCTTTAACTTGTAAGTGAGATGTGATCTTGAGCACGTGTGAGAATCATTAACCAAGGCATAATCTCAATTCGCCATCCTTGAGTGAATTTGTCATCTTGTGACCATTGTGACTTTAGACCGACATGCTCATACCATTCTTGATTTGTTGACTTGGAAAGCTTTAATGTTGCATCTTTCTTGAAATTCTTTAACTTTAACACTTCATCACTTCGAGAAAGACGTTCGGTATCAGAGTGACAGAAACTTCTTTGAAATTCTTTGACTTTAATACTTCCATCACTTCAAGAAAGACGGCGAAAAAAAAAAAAAAACAAAAACAATGGTTTAAAACAAAATTATCGCCAGATTAGCGGAAGTCTTGAAACAGTACTTGAGCTTTCCATGAGTCTTTATGTTTTTCGGTCGGAGTATCGGAGCATGGTGTTTATGATCTTGGAGCCAGCATAGAATCAGGTAACTTCACCACCATCTTTAAGTATCCAGCAGTAATAAACATTATAAATAAAAATGAGGGGACGAAATATGGCTTGCATAACCACCGAGTATTGAGTGGTTGAGAACCCAATTCGGACATCTGGTAAGCGAGTGGAGAGTATCGACCTGTGATCAGTACTAAAAAATTTACAAGAATCTCCTTTGCCAGGAATACCAGCTAAGTATAGCGAATCCTTCTAACACATTTGTGCAATAAATCACAAACTCATCATGTACTCAGTTATCAGGAACGTCTCAAAGCAGAGACAGCACGATACAATTTAACCGGTGATTACTAACCTCACCAATTGAAATAGAAAAATCAATTTGAAAATCAATCAACATGTCACTTGCTAAAGTGTTTGTGACACATCGAAGAGTGTTAATCATTTCAAAAATTCATCATCAATCGTCAATTCATAACCCTGGAACAAGTTGATTCTTATAGAATACGCACCATCGTTTCTTTCCAAGTTGTCACAAGTTTGATTCGTATTAGAATCGCACAAGTCACCTACCATGAGCTTGTTTGATGTTGGCTCAAGCAGGATTTCCATCTTCATTGTGTAATACGTAATATCACTCAATTTCTTGGCAAAATCACAAGGATACATAGCTAGGACTCTTAATATATACTTGTAAATTCACATTAGATTTGAGCTTAGCAACAGAATTTGACAATGTCCCCTAATGAGATTTATGGATTGATCTCTTCTGGCCACTAGGACCTCAATAGTGCACACTTATTTTAAGTGATCGGAGTGGCTGGTGCAGACTACCCACCTTTTCACTAATCAACTAACTCAGAGTGAGAAAGTCAATAGAAATGCGTGTAATCTTCATGAGAAATGAAACAAGTGAGTCTTTTGAAGAACCTTGAGTGCTAGGGAGGGTTGTGTATAGCGTTACTAGATCCATGATAGTCTTTAATGTTAGGCAACACCTTAGTGTTTTCGACAATTTATGTATGTGACCCCGTTTCTGCTAAGTGTATGGAGGGCTTTCTTGCTTATTCACACACCTTTATGCTTTAACATTTCTTTTTTCATTCTTCAACCCCTTCAATGCTACCGAGACTATCATAACGAACACCTTGTTATGTTTTTCCAGTAATTATAGCTCCATCTCATCGGATTATTCCTAATCTTACTTTTTTCCATTTGTATTATAAGTTGTTAACTAGCACCATATCCATTTATGCTTAAAAATAGCCCCATTAAACCAAAACAAACCAAAAATGGCAACAAATAAGCTTGTATTGTGAGTTTTGTGTAGTGACAGGGAACGGAAATATCAAAATCACAAGACGGAAGAGTGTTAAATAAAATGACCAGAATCAAAGCCAGAAAAAGTCAAACCTCCAGTCAATCTTGGTCAACAAAAGTCAACAAGACCCAAAATGTTTCAAAATAACCCCTCAACTTTTAGAAAAGTCCATAAATGGTCCCTAACCCTAAATGGGCCTCACCCAGATCCATAAGCCCAAAACCATAGCCCAACTCTCTTTATTATAAACCCACATTGTGACTAATCTTTGCAAATGTTCCGAACTTCATTTATACTACAAGAATGGGGGGGAGGGTGATGGTGTGGGGGAGGGGGGTGGGTGAAGGGCTTGAGGGTGGAGTTGGGGTTGAGGAGTTAAAAAGATAGGGTTCTAGTAATGTCAATACCTCAAACTTCAACTGAATTTTACTCTTTTAGTTAAACATATTGGGCGCGAAAGGTGTTACTGTTTACTTTTCTTCCCCGTTTCACCATCCAGGGTAAAAGAGAGGGCAAATGGAAATTGATGGCTAAAATGAACAATTCAAGTGGTCGTATACATGGTGGCAAGGTCAAATAAGTAAATCTAAGGCAATTCTATTACTCTCATCAAATCACATATCCACGTCATACAAATTGAGACAGCACATGGAAATGTGGAGTTATTGTTACTATTACAACTCAAGAGAAGAAGACACAAATGAGCCTCTCAATGGATTGCCAGCATTGTGCAAAACCGTGTGAGGGTCACTTAGATGAACCAACGGCCAAAAACAAAGACCCAATGATTGGTTGATTTGACGGCTGAGATTGATGGGCGCGTCTAACAAGATTTCAGGCCTAGAATGTTCCTCTCAAGGCTATAAATAGAGCCTCACTCTTCACATGCACGGACGTAGCTTTAGATTTAAGTTTTAGCTTAATCTCCTTTGAAAACCTTGTGAACAATCCATATAAGGGCTGTAATCATATCTTTTTATATTATGGTGAATCCAAGTTGTTTTAAGCCTCTCAAAAGCCATTTTTTAAATTCATAAGCTCTCCATTTTTCTTATTTGATTTGTAAGCTAAAGGCTCAACAATTGCCTCATATAAGGTCTTTCAGTCTATTAGCTAAAATAGAGCTCAAACTATAGCTTAATCATACCTAAACCTCTTAAAACAGCTTTAAAATACCTATTTATACCTAAACTAAATGATTATAGCTTTTGAAGGTTGACTTAATTTGGAAGAGTCTCCCAAAGACTTACTCCGTAGCTTATTCATAGCTAGGAGAGCTTGAAGCTGCCCTTAATTGGGTCCTCTTGTTCAGCTAGAGGATTTAGTAAGTTTCCTTAATTTTCCCTTTAATTTTTCTTATAACTTAAAAATTTGCTTTAATATTATAGAACTTCGTTATTTGCTTAATTTTAACTGCTTAATTTGCTTTTTGTTCACTTAGTTAATGCTTAATAAGATTATAGGTTTAACATCGTGTCTTATAAACCAATAAAAGCCAAAATATCATTAGCATAAGTTGTAGATTATAAGATTTCTAGGCTTATTCAGTTGCTTAATCTTGTTAGTTTAATCTGATTTAAGTCAAATTATTATCATAATAAGGATTATGTTAAATTAGATTCTCACAAATAGCTAGCTAGATTCAGATCTGTTCAAAAATTATAAGTGGGTGTTTGGATTTAGAAAGAGTTTGACATCTACAATCCAAAGAGAGAAGACTGTGGCAATTTTGTTGAAGATAGGCTGTGTTATCATTTTAGAAGTAGTAACTCCAGTTGTTTAGAAGTTAGTTTTATTAATGATTATTGCGTCAAAAAGTATTATGGGCTTATTTTTAAAGGATCAGCACCAGGAACTATAAAAACTTAAACAGGATTTCTAATATATTTTGAGTTAGGTCCTCTAAGGCATATTCTTGTGCTTGTTTTGAGTTTTATCACATGGCACACAAAATGAGAGTAGCGAGAGTTAGTGCAGCATCTAACCTCCAAGGAGAAGCCTGCACTATTGGATCCCTTGTGTAGTTGTGCCAATTGCAGCCAAGCACGTACTACCATCAATAATATATTATGTACTAGCTGATCTTATAATCTATTACATTTATTAGGCTATGTTAAAAATAGTAATATAAAGGAAGACTATCTAAGAATTTTGGATTGAATTTATTTAGTTTCTCATATAAGCTAGAGGATTAGTCCACTCTAATATTTCATTCCAACTTCAGGATTGCTAGCTATAATTTTTGACTTTAAAAAACAGTTAACAACAGCCAATAGACCAAAAACAAATAGTTAATTCAAGTTTGTTTCTCAATAAGAGGTGTAATTTACGCTTAAGGTATTTGGAGTTTTCTTATTAGCTTATAAATAATACTTTTATGACAGTAGTGTTCATAGTACTCATAATGCCTTTATCTAGAATTTCTTCTATTTGAGCTTTTAAAGCTAAGATTTTTTTGTACCTTATTTTGGCTTAATCTCATGAGTTTGCTTGTTCATGAAATTTTTCAGTACTTAAAAGAGTTCCTATCCTCTATTATCTTTCAGATCAGCTTAAGCAAATATAAGCTAATTAGAAGACATCTTTGTTATGCATAGTTAGGACTTATTGTTGTATGCTATTAGAAGCTTATATGGTAAAAACAAAGGGAAAACCCTTGTTTATACAGTAATCAGCTTAATAATAAGTATCTTAAGAGCTTATTAGTGGGGGTTTTAAGCGACCATAAATAAAAAAAAGGGCATTTTGATTAAAGTTTTTCTCTCCACATTTTCCTAGCAACTTTTGCTTCTTTAAGTTTTTTCATTTTAAGCTGTTTAAAATTGTAATGCTTATATAATCAGAATTACATGGAGTAATTCGAGGGTTAGGTCTAATGTGTAGGCGTATTTTGTATTTTTGATATTTGGCTTGTTTCAACGACATTTTGATATCCTTTGTCAGTTAGTGTAGTTTGCACATATTAAGTCCATCAAGGACCACACGCCATTAGTCCTTAGTTTAAGTCCTTCGTTGAGGTTTTTTATTAGTTAGTATTTTAATTTCTAATTTACAATTAAAAAGTGTTTAAAATTAAATTAGTTTAATTAAATTTTATTAAAAAGAAAACAATTAGGGCTTTTAATTATTATTTAAAGTTTTGCATATTTTCTTATTTAGTATTTAATTTTTTTATAAATTTTTAGGATTTTATTTTAATAGTTATACTTATTTTTATAGTTTTATATAATTAGTTTAAGTTTTAGAAAAATCATATCTTTTTACATCTAAAAAGGTCCAAAAAATAGTAATTTTATTCTTTCTTTCTAAAAAATTTTCTTTTTTACTTATTTTACTTAGAAAAAAATATAATTTTCCATATTTTATTTTTTTATTTTTAGTAATTAATTAGAAATAAAATAGTTTTTATAATTGATAAAAAAGTTCAAACATAATCAAAAAAATATTTTTATTTTCATAAAATTTTCTTTATCCTAATTAGTTGAAGAAAAATTAGTTTGCAATCCTAGGGTTTAATTTTATCTTCTATTTGCATTAATCGACGTGTTTTATCTTGTTACCGTATTTGTTAATTGAGTATTAATTGCCCTTAAATTTTTCAATATTAAATGTTGCATTTTAATTTCTAGTAGATATAGAATATCAAAAATATAATTTCTTCATTCAAATCATAATCCAAGCTAAACGAGGGTTTCAAATTATTACTAGTCGTTGGGAAATGACCCTGGTGATCATATTTAACGCCTGTTATAAATATACGTAATAAATAAATATATTTTAAGAGTGAAATTTCCTTAGGGAATTTTCTTAATTGCTAATTGAATTATTTTATTATATATAAAATATAGTTTGGGTATATAAAACTATACATCATATTTTCGGCGGCCGTTGCCGTAAGGAAATTAGAGTGTTTTAAAATTTATTTCGTTTTTGAGTTTATAATGGGTTTTGAAGATCCTTTCACCCTCGAAAGTTTCATTCTTGTTTTATAATTCAAAAATCAAAAAAAAAAATCAAAAATATAAAAAGTAAAAAATATTTTCCTTTTTTTTTAGGTATACGTAAAATGATAAAAAAAAAGAATAGAATCAAAAACAATAAAAAATCTTCACATTTTAATTAAGAGATAAAAAAGTCACGCAATTGTGTAAAATTTCCAAATATAATACTCTCAACTGATTGTATTATCATAATCAATTTCGGTGAACCTTGGTTGGTTATCCCAAATCGAACTAAAGATTAACACTTGCCATTTGTGTCTCTACGAAGCTACGGCATCACCTTTCGAAAAGCAATTTTTGAGGAGCTACCGGAAGTAGTTGAATATTTGGTTTAAGTTCTTCCGTGTTAACCGTTAAAATTCATTTTTAATTAATAAAAAAAACTAGTGTTAAAGTTTTGCTTTTTTGATATTAGTTTTTCTTTTATGCGCTAAAAAAAAAATTAGTGTAAAGTTTTGCTTTTTAATTGTTAGTTTTTCTTTTTATGCGCACTCGTTCGCAATCTCGAAGACGTCGACAACAACAAAATCTTCCGGTAGAACCAATTGTTGAACAAAACGTTGTTCCAATGGCCGACAATCGAACGATGGCCCAAATGTTACAAGCACCTATCGAAGGTTATGAAGATGCTATAGTTGTCCCACCGATCAATGCTAATAATTTTGAGCTTAAGCAACCGTTAATCAATCTTGTGCAAAACAATAAGTTTACAGGTAGACAAGACCCTCACAATCACCTTCGATTTTTTAACAAGGTCACTTCAACGTTTAGACATCCAGAAGTTCCGAACACTTCGGTTAAGCTTTTGCTTTTCCCTTTTTCTCTAGACGGTGAAGCCCGAGATTGGTTAGACAAGGAACCTCCTAGATCAATTCTCACATGGGACGACCTTGTTTCAAAATTCATAAACCAATTCTTCCCACCATCGAAAACAACTTACCTCCGAAACAAAATCACCAATTTTTTCCAAGAACCCAACGAAACCTTTAACGAAGCATGGGAACGTTTTAATTAAAGGGACTCTTCGTCAATGTCTCTCACCATGGCTTCTCGGGAACTACACCAACTCGATACTTTACAATTTCTTTGAATTCAAACATCAAGATGCATTTGATTCCGCAGCATGGTGGCATTTTCTTAGACATGATGCCTCAATGAAGGTTTAGCGATTATTGAAGCAAGTCAAAAGTTCCGTTTATTCCGAAGTCTGCTAATGATTCAAGAGGTGAGTAACGATGTCCTCTTTTAATTCTTCACCTTCTAATAATTCTTTCGATATGCAACTAATTAGCAGCTTTTCGAGGATAAGATGACTATCAAGATGAACAAAGATGCCTGAATTGGAAATGGAAAGCTTTTGTTGTTACTACTCCAAGCACCGTTAAAGCGGTTGAGGAAGTATGTGTTACTTGTGGATCGAATCACAATTTTAACCTTTGTCCGTTAACTCGAGGTGGAAACGATTTTCCCGTTTTTCATGACAACATCCAACAATTTCAACAAACCGCAGCCGTTGGTAATTTTCTCCAAAGAAACCAACCTTCCAATTTGGCAAGTCAAATGAGACCACCAGGTTTCAATCAACCCGATGTCCAAAACAATCAAACCGGTTTACCAAGGATCCAATTCTAATTTCAACCAATAACCGTGGAGAAACTTAATCAAAACGGTTCAAACAACCAATCACAACAAAGTTTTATCAAGTCCCCATACCAAACACCAACCAATCAACCACCAAATCAATCAAGTATTTTACCGCTACAAACCTCCAACAAATAGTGTGTCTAAAACGGAGTTTGAAAATTATTCTAAAGCTAATGATGCGAACATGAATAATTTGCAAATAAAGTTGGATAATTTTCAAAGAACCCAAAATGATTTTCAAAGAGTTTAGAGTGATTCTCAAAAGAAACAAGATGATTTTCAGAAAATGATGCTCAGTTTCATGCAAAGCTTATTCAAAAAGCCAACCTTCATGTTAAGTTCTTTTACAAGCAATACATTCCAATCCTGGAACGAAGCCAGGCAATTACATCGTTAGTGGTGCCTCATACGATGGACCTCCGATTCCACCGCCGGTGGTGGAAAAGGAAAGTGAGGTGACAAAGGATACGGAGCTACCGAGCACCGAAGACATCCAACCTCCTCCATTGGTCCAAGAACAACCCAAAGATAAAGAACCAATCGAAGAACCTTCTTTCGTGCAAACAAGGCCATAACCTTAATTTCGCCTTACCTCGAGAACTCAATAAAACAAAAGATTCGTAAAAAGGTATGTTATCTATCTTCAAAGGTTTTTGGAAAATTTCCGTAATTCTTCTATTGAGCTAAGTTTCGCGGATGCTCTCATTCATATGCCAAAGTTTGCTCCGATGTTCAAAAAGATGCTTAATAACAAAGACAAGTTGATCGAATTGACCAAAACACCGTTGAATGAAAATTGTAGTGCGGTTGTCCTTAAAAAGCTTCCAGAAAAGCTAGGTGACCCCGGTCGATTTCTCATTCCATGTGATTTTTCAGAGTTCGATAGTTACACTTGTCCCTTTGCCGATTTAGGTGCTTAGTATCAAATCTCATGCATTTATCAATTTGGAAAAGAACTTCACACTCTCAGGCTTACTTGAAACACAAAAATGTATTAGAATTAGCGACCGTTTACAAATTTCCAACAAAACGGTTAAAATGGTATTAGAATTAGCCGACCGTACAATTTCCAAACCAACCGGTGTAGCCGAAAATGTTTTTGTCAAAGTAGGGAAGTTTTACTTTCCCGCCGACTTTGTTGTGCTTGATTTTATAGCCGATCCTCGAGTACCGTTGATACTCGGGCGACCCTTTCTTAGGACGGCTCATGCTTTAATCGATGTTTACGAAGGAGAGATTACTCTTAGGAATGATGATCAATCGTTAACCCTTAAATGTGGTGATGCACCTTCCATTTCATACAACAATCTCGAATCGTTGAAGAAGGTTGATCTAATCGATGTCACATGTGAAGAGTACTCACAAGAAGTACTTGGATTTTCCGATTCCGTTGCTTACAACAATCCTTCTCCGTACTACGATCCGATTGTTTCCACTTCATCTCCAACACTTACTCCTTTTGATGAAAGCGATTTTCTACTCTTTGAGGAAGCCGATGCTTTTATAGCAATCGATGATGAACCAGTTTCACCAGTTTTCAATGCTACGTACTATGATCCCGAGGGTGACATTCTCATTCTTGAGGCACTTCTCAACAATGATCCATTACCTCACCCAAACCAAGGAGATTACTCACCCGGAATTCAAAAAGATCTTAAAGTTGTTGAACCACAAAAGTCTTCACTCGAATATGCTACTTCTTATGAACCAAAAGTTGAAATTCCCGAAGTCGAACTTAAAGAGTTACCTCCGCATCTCGAGTATGCGTTTTTAGAGGAAAATAACAAGCTTCCAGTCATAATTTCAAAAGATTTGAGCCAAGATGAAAAGACCTCACTCATTAACGTTCTGAAAAACCAAAAACAAGCAATTGCTTGGAAACTTTCTGATATCCGAGGCATAGATCCAGAGTTTTGCTCTCACAAAATCCTTTTAGAAGATGATTATAAACCTTTAGTCTAACATCAAAGGAGGGTTAACCCTAAAATCCACGACGTCATCAAGAAAGAAGTAGAAAAATTTCTTGACGCGGGATTGATTTATACAATTTCGGATTAGTCCGTGAGGTTAGTCCAGTTCCATTGTGTTCCTAAAAATGGTTGGTTTTGACGTTGTCATCAAACGAAGGAAATAGCTTAGTGCTACAAGATAGTACCGGATGGAGCGTTTTGTATCGATTTTCGAAAGTAAACGAAGAGCAACTTGTAAAGACCATTTTCGTTACCATTCATGGTAACAGATGTTAGACCCCACGATTAGCCGGCAATGAGTTTTATTGTTTCTTAGATGGTTTTTCAGGGTATTTTCAAATTCCCATTGAACCTAAAGATCAAGAAAAAACTACTTTCACGTGCCCATACGGAACTTTCGCGTACCGTGTTTGCCATTCTGTTTGTGGCAATTGCTCCGGAATCTTTCCAACGTTGTTATGATGGCCATTTTTCATCGTTATGATAGAGAAAACAATGGAGTTTTTATGGTCGATTTTTAAGTTTTTGGAGCATTCTTTTTCCTCGCTGTCTTGCCATTTAGATAGAAATGCTTAAACAGGTGTTGAAGACACCAAATTAGCACTAAATTGGGGGAAAGAGCCATTGCATGGTTAATGAAGCTATTGTCTTAGGGACATAAGATCTCTAGAAAAGGATGAAGTCGATAGGCCAAAATTGATGTTATTTTAAGCTTCCTCATCCAACAAACAGTCAAGGAATTCGAAGTTTTCTCGGACTTGCTGGATCTTCTTATCGAATGATTTATCATAGACTTTCCAAAATCTCTCGACCCATGACCCATCTCCTAGAGAAAAACACTCCTTTCATTTTTTCGGAAGATTGCATTCTAGCTTTTCAAACATTGAAAAAGAAGTTGACCGAAGCTCCAATTCTCATTGCTCCAAATTAGGACCAACCTTTTGAAATCATGTGCGCTGCAGGTGTTTATGCTATCGCGTGCAGGTTCTAGGGCAGTGGACTTTTGAGAAGCATTTCCGACCTTATTAATTACGTAGGCAAAACGAATGACTGAAGCAGAGACTAATTACACAAACAACCGACATAGAGATGCCTTGACAGTTGTTTATGCTTTCGAGAAGTTTCAGATCATATCTAATCTATGAACAAGAGTGTTCTGTTTACACGGACCCACTCGCTTTTTTGAAATATCTTCAACAAAAAAGACGCCAAGCAAGATTGATTTCGATGGTCTAAATTCTTCAGGAATTTGATTTAAGGTTTTATTCGATATAAGGGGAGCTCGAAAAATATGCAGTGACATCTCTCTCGTCTATGAAAACCCTTACGAAAATACTTTGATCCAAAGAGATTTACGATACGTTTCCTTTAGAGACTTTAAGTGTTTTAACTTCCAAAGACCAATGTACCCCGTTTGTTTGCCGACTTTGCTAACTACCACTGCGGGGAAATTCATAAAATGAATGTCAACTCAGAGAAAGAACAAGTTCTTTAAAGATGTAAAACATTTTTTTTGGGATGACTTTTCTGTTTTTAGACTGTGCGGATCAAATTATACCGATGGTGTGTATTGATGGCATAGAAAGCTTTAGTATTTCTAGATGCTTGTCACAGTGGGACCCCAACGGGGGAACTTTGGAGCCAACTTTACCGCCAAAAAGAATTTTTGATGCGGTTTTCTATTGGCCCAACCATTTATAAAGGATTGCTACGATTTATCAAAACTTGTGTGGTTGGTCATAAAACAAGGCATTAATCTCTCTACGTGCTGTGTTTGCCTCAAAATGCATCAAGTTTGTGAGGATTTTCGATGTTTGGGGTATCGAGTTTATGGGATCTTTTGCCGTTCTCATCTTGGGGTATCAATATATTTCTTAGTATGCCGTTCGACTATCTTTCATAGTGGGCTGAAGCGAAAGTCGATCCTCCATACCGATTGCTAGGGTAAGTGGTTAAGTTTTTAATATCCCTTTTCTCCCGATTCTGGTGATCCGAGAGCATTCATAAGCGATCGTGGGTACCCAGTTTTGTAACGACAATGTGATATAGTATTTGTCTATTTTTGGTGTCACCATCGGTCTTTGATCCTTACCAACGTCAAACGAGTGGTCAGTTTGAAGTAGAATCGAGGTATTAAAAGGAATTTTAGAGAGAACGGTCGTAGAAAACGGGGCATCATGGTCAGATAGTTAGATGATGCATTTTGGGCTTTTGATACGCTTACAAGCTCCGTTTCAGGATGTACCTCCGTATAAGTTAGTCTATGGAAAAGGTGTTCACATTCCAGTTGAGTAGTACTACAAAAGCTTATTGGGCTCTTAAGCATGCCAACTTCGATTTAAAGACCGCGGGCGATCATCGAAAGCTTCAGCTTAATGAACTTAGCGAGCTTCGTGATCAAGCTTACGAGAATTCATTAATCTACAAGGAGAAGACAAAGAAGCTACACGATTCCAAGATAAAGAAACCCCCGAATCTTACAATACTTGGTGTATCAAGTCCTTTCTCTTAACTCCCGATTTTAGATTTTCTCCGGTTGTTAAGTCCCATTGGTCCGGACCTTTCTTTTAACGAAGTTTATACTATGGCACTGCCAAGTTGTCTCACTGCGATGGGTTCTACTTTCGAACGTCAACTTCCACCGTCTTAAGCGTACTATGTAGGGGATACACCACCTATTGGTTATCCAGGACCTCCAGACTTCCTAAGGGAACAACTGAATTCAGGCGATCGTGTCGAGCTTGCGACGTCTGGTGTTAAAAAAACAGAGACTGCTTCGTGGGTGTTACCCATGCTTTCATTTCTTTTTTCTATTATTCTAATGTGTTGTGTTGGAGAGGCTTGTTTCTCTATCGATTTATCGATGTTTGTTGTTTGTTTGTGTGTTTTTTGCAAGGACTTCCTAAAATTCCTTGAAGCCTCTCGTGTCCGGTGCTTTTTTCCGTTTTACTCGAGCTTATCATCTTTGTGTGAAATTTAGTTTGGGTGATCCATATCCTTTCAATCAGTACGATTATAGTTTATCTTTGATAATTCATAAACGGTTAGATTTTCGTTTATAGCGTACACTTAAACATTGAGGAACTATGTTTTGTTTTAGTTTGGGGAAGGGAATCTATCTGATTTGATTATTGGCTTGCTTATTGGTCTTTGATCCTTCCCCCCCCCCACCCTCCTTTCCACCCCAAGTAACCGGTTTTCCCACAAAAATAGCAAAAATTTTAAATTTTTCAGTCTTGTTAATTTATAATAAAAAAAAAAAAGTGTTAAGACAAAAATGTAGGTTTTCCGCTGGTAAGAATAAAAAGTAATTTTTGACCCGATCGTACGTGTTGAGTTCTAGCTTTCTCCCTTAACAATTAATGATGATAGTTTGTGGCTAGTCTCTTGTAGAACTTTAAATATGCTAGGACTTGATTGAAATCATTTAGTAAAGAAGGTTGTGACCTATATCTCAATGTAGATTTTAACTATGCCGAGTTGGATTTTATATAGGCTAAGCATTTGCAAAATTTTCTTTTGTGAAAGAAACAAGAGATGATGTGTAATTTATACAGTCATGATGTTAACATAAGAATATTGGTTTTTCTTTCACAGTCTTTTATATAATTGTGGCTTTTTCTTACATTAGCTTGTTTCCTTTTTATTTGAATGTTTAATAAATAGAGTTGTATGGTTTTTTGGTTAATAATTAGTTATAGAAGTTTTCTTTGTTTCTTTGTGTTAGGATGAGTACACATCGGATGATACTTAATTTGGCTTAAAAATGAACAAAAAATAATAATAAATAAGTATCTATGCTAGTTTACTTCTTCGATGCTGAGTTCTGTCAGCGGCGTGGCCCGATGTTGGTGTTTTTCTTATAAGTAGAGTCAAGGGTGGCATTAATAAGTGTATAACACTATTGTCGACTCGTATCGATGTGGCTATCGAGATAAAAGGAACCGGTTTTAATTATATAAAATCAAAGTCGAAACTAAGGTTTTGCTAATCTTGTCGGAGGCGTGGCCGATGTTGTAAGCTACTTAAGGAACTGAGGATATAATATTGTTGCTTAATTTTAGTCTTATTCTTGTTTAAAGAGCCGATCGGGTATATGACAATGAATTGTGCCTTATCTGGTCGGCCTAATAATAGCCAAATTTTGGTACGCCTCGATGTTGGACTGTAATCTTGATTGCAATTTGATCTTTTGAAAAGGGCTTAGGAGCTAATTATTGGTTCTTACCAGTACACTTTTATTTTTGAATTAATAAGTATCGAAACAAAAAAGTCTTAAAGGAGCCTTCGGGTATTGACTTAAAGGTAAAATTCTGAGATACAAAAGTAGGATTTGCGGGAGGACAAAGTAAGTAAACAATTAGTATTTATGAGTAGTTGTTAGTTGTCATGACTTGTATTTAGCAATAGATCTTGTTAAAGCTTTGCATGGAAAAGTGAAAAATCAGGGGAGACGAAGTTGATCTTTTAGAAACTTAATTGAGCATTTTTATTCTATGATCCTAAAAGTTACCAATGAGTATGAAAAAAATTCATTATGGTCAACAACAAATAAGTGGTAGTTAGAAAAATCATAAAAAGAAAGAAATCTTTGAAAAATGGAAGTCGGGGTTTTATAACTTGTGATATTTTAATCTTTTTATTTTTTGTCTTATCTCTCTCAAACAAAACTCTTTGCTACTTTTCAAAGGTTTGTTTTGGGAAATTTTGAAGGTATTTGGTTTTTAGGCATGTGATAATTGCGTGAGGGACACGCAATCTTCAGTTTGAGAATTTTGATTAGGTCTAAAACTACACATATCCGTTGTTGTCCTAAAATACCTACATAACCTAAAACAGACCAAAAATGGCAAAAATATGCTGGTATTTGTGTTTTGTGTATGCAGGTATGGATAAGTCAAAAATCACAAGAAAACAGTCAAAAGCAAGCAAGCACGGACACGAGAATCAGAAGAGTTCAAAAAGAAGCCAAAGATCCAAAGCCTTAGCCAATTTTCTTCTACAAGGGCCATTCTTGCAATTTCCAAAAGTTATTATATCTTAAAAGAGAGAAAAAGAAAGACAGGACCAAGTGTAAACTTCCAAGATAAAGCAGTTTCTAATGTCAAAAAAAAGGAGAGGGATCCACTTTACTATTCATCGTCTTCTTCATTTCACCCCCATGGTTTTAAACAGGTGGCAATCATAATTGGAGGGGTGCTTAAGTCAATTCAAGAAGGGAATACATCACAAAAACCCAAGGTCAAATTAGTCTTATAAAGGAGTCATTATAGAAAGCCATGTGTCAATTAAAGAAGCCAAAGTTTATGTGTGTTTTGTGCTAAATCACTCACAAAACTAAACACAATCGTCACGATCCACAGGGAATGACACGCTGGGCAATCCTCAGGTGTCTACATCTTGATCAAGCGGCCACAATTGATGATCATATGATTTGATTAAATGATATGCAGAGAATTGTAGTTTGGAGAGCAGGCTAGAGGTCCTAGAAGCTTCAGCTTGGCACTATAAAAAGGACCTCACTTCTCACACACATAGGAGAGTTTTTTTTAGTAATTGAATTTAAGTTTTTATGTAATTTTTATTTCGTATTCTATTTCTTAAATGTAAGTTTTCCTTTTTCAAGTAATGTAATCAGCTTTTTCATTTAATGAAATTCAGTCTTTAGTGTTTTAAATCTCATTTTCTAAGCTCTCATATAAAGTTATAAGCTCTCTTAATAAGTCATATTGTTTCAATAAGCTCATATTAAGCTCTTTCAGTCTATAAGCTGAAATAGAGCTGTTTGAATTCGATATTAATCTTTAAATCAGTTAAACATATTATGGATCTAATTGGATCTAAGCTTTTGGAAGGGGATCTTACCTTGGAAGAGATCCCAAGGACTTATACTCTAGCTTACTCATAAGCTAGAAAGCTAGTAGCTGCCTTTATTGGTTCCTTTTGTTTAGCTAAAGGATCAAAGTGCGTTTCTCCTTTTCTATTCTCTTCTAAAATCAGTTTAATATTGCTTTAGTTTTAGTTTTCATATCGCTTATTTGCTTATTCTCTTTGCTTATTAGTGTTTAAATGTCTTTTCTAGTACTTATTAGTTATGTGTCTTTATCTGTTTTTGCTTCAATAGTTATAGATCATTAGTTATTAAATTCTGTCATAAAAACTCATAAAATCCAAAAACATTAGTTTAATTAGTTAAGATTTTAGAATTTTGCTTATTCAGTTGTTTAATCATGATTGTTAAGTTTGTTTTAAGCTAGTTTTTATCTGGTATTAAGTGTTTGTTCATTAGATTTCTCTTAAAAGCTTTTCTCAAATTCTGTCATGATTTTTAAGGAGTGTTTGGTTTAGTGCATTCTCAAAATTGCACTAACAGTACTAACCTAAGTTAGTACTGCTGACCCTTTGCACTACCAGTACTAACTTCCAAGTTAGTACTGCTTTCACAAGTTAGTACTTTTAGCTTAAATCTCAATAGAATTAAGTTTAGTTTCAGCTTATTTAGATTTAGTTTTCATTTTCTAGCTTATTTCATTGCTTATTTAGTTTTCAAAAGTCAAAATTACATTAGCAGTACTTTCAATTAAAAGTACTGCTGAACTTTACATTAGCAGTACTTACCTCAGTTAGTACTGCTGAGTTCTCAGCTTGATTTAAAACAGTAATTTTAGGATTTAGTTTACAAAATTTAGTAGGATTTAAGTTTTAATATAGCTTAATACAGTTTAAATCTTAGTTTGCAATTTCTAGCTTATTTCCTTAGCTTATTTTGCTGTCAAAAGTCCTAAAAAACCTGAAAAATCCAAAAAACAGTAGGAACTTAAGTAAAGTCTAAATTTGTTAATTCAGCTTTTTAAGTCTAGATTTTATAGCT
This sequence comes from Tanacetum coccineum, assembly GCA_026074375.1. Classification (NCBI taxonomy): domain Eukaryota; kingdom Viridiplantae; phylum Streptophyta; class Magnoliopsida; order Asterales; family Asteraceae; genus Tanacetum; species Tanacetum coccineum. The sequence goes on from BQNB010027569.1 coordinate 24,531, forward strand.
TATTTAGATAAATAATCAGTAGTTTGATAAGCCCTTAAAGTTTCAGAGTCTAGTTTAGCTTATTAAGTTCTCTAGCTTATTTGGAGTTTGTGTTACTTTGCTTATTTCCTGAGTTTGCTTACTTCATGATCAATTTCAGTAGTATAAAAGTAGTTTAAGCTTTAGTTTCTTTTCATTTATAGATTAAGTGGCATATCATAGATTCTTAGAACTTATTTCCTTTTCATTTTGATCTGTTTTGAGTTTTTTTAGCTTAATTTCTAAAACTTAAGGGAGAAGCCCTCCCCTTTTGTAACAGCTTAGAAATAAGCTATTACTGAGCTTATTTGAGATTTTCTGTCCTTGTTTACTTTTATTTATTTGGTTCCCACTCATATATCCTTTAAAATTTGATTCTTTGAGTTTTTTCATTTTAAGCACTTTTCAAATTTTGAACTTATATAGGACTTAGTGTTGTCGGATAGATTCTCGGGTAAGGAAAGGGTTAATCTTTTCTCGATTTTGTTTGTTTGCCAGTTAGTTTTCCCCCGTCAGGAAGTGTTTTCCCCGTTAGTCCTTTTCCTTTTTGATCATTAGTCCATTACGTTAAGTTTAAATTAGTTTTTAAGGGGGTTTTTTTTTTTTTATTTAATAATTAGGGTTTAAGTTTTATTAGGTTCAATTAAAACTTTTATAAAAAAGATAAAAATTAGGGCTTTTATTTTTAAGAGTTTTCAGAATATTTTTCTTTTACATAGTATATTTTAGTTTGACATTTTTAGATTTTAAAATTAGTTTACGTGCTTAATTATCATTATTGTTGCTTCTTTATTTCGTAGTTTTTAGCTTATCCAAAATATCTTTGTTCCATTCCATATTAGAATCCGACCAGCGTGGTTTCAATTTCACTAGTCATGGGGAAACGACTCGGGTGATTCATACTTACCCGGTTTGATTTACGTATTATATATTAAATTTTATATATTTTTGAGATGTGAATTTTATCAAGGGTAAACTTGGTAATCTTCCTAAATTACTCTTTGGATTATATCTATTTTGTATATTTTTTAGTTACAAACTACGAATCAGTGAAAAAACATTAATTTTCTCTAAACTACTAACCCCGGTACAAAGGAATGGGAACATGGTTCAAAGAACAATCTAAACTAGGTCTGGCCCAATTTTAGTTATAAGTGCTAAGACCAGTTATATACTGTCTCATCAAGAACAGCAGTGATAATGTAGGAATCATGAAAAATGTTATAATAATTGCATATTCAGTACTAAGAAGGCCTTAATAAAATAACAACTGCTCAATATAGTAAATTTACTAAAAAGGTTAATATTGTTAAGGGAACAAGAGTTAATACTCCAAAAGTAGTTATTAGTGTTGTTAAGGGAAACAAGGGAAATGCTGTTAAGGCCTCGGTATGTTGGGTTTGAAGACCAAAGCACAAAGTTTTAGACTATGTCTCGATAAACAATGGTGCATCAAGATCTTTTAAAATATTTGACTATATTGATGCACAAGGCAGATCTAAGTCAGTAATGGCTTGGGTCCCTAAAAGAAACTAATTCTCCTACCATTATGTACAATGGCAATCCACAGCAAGATTTAAAGGATAAAGGATTGATTGACAGTGGATGCTTAGGCACTTGAAGAAACAGATCCTTCTTACAGATTTATGAAAAAAATTGATGGGAGGATTTGTATTGCCTTTAGTGGAAATTCTAAGGAGGGAAATTTATAGGGAAGGTAAAATAAGATATGGTAAATTAGACTTTTAAGAATGTGTTATTTTTTAAGGAACTTTAAAGTTTAACCTTTCAGTGTCTCACAATTTGTGACAGAGAATAGTGGTTCCTTTTTACTGATTCTCATGTGTTGTTTTGTTCTGACTTTAAGTTAACTGTTGCAAGTCCAGTTTTGCTTAAAGTTCTCTAGAAAAGGATAAATTGTACAATGTTGATTTAAAGATGTTGTTCCTCAAGGAGGTTCACTTGTCTCTTTGCAAAAGCCACACAGATGATTCTATCTTTGGCCATAGGAGGCTTAGACATATATATTTCAAAACAATGAATTAAATGGTTAGGGGAAACCTTGTACCCCAAGAGGTTTTCCTTGAAACTTTTTGTATTATCAACCGTGTGCTTGTCAGAAGGGAAAGCAACACATAGCTTCTTGTAAGACCAAAACAGTCAGTTCAATCGGCCAACCATCACAAATGTTGCACATGGATTTGTTTGGCCCAACATTTGTAAAGAGTTTAATGAAAAAGATGTACTACCTAGTTGTCACAGATCATTTTAATAGGTTTAGTTAGGTTTTCTTTTTAGCCACTAAGGATGAAACTAGTGAAATCCTTAAAACACTTATAACATGCATAGAAAATCTAATAGACCTCAAGGTGAAAGTGATTAGATGTGACAATCAGACTGAATTCAAGAATAGGGTCATGAATCAGTTTTGTGAAAAGAAGGGTATTAAGAGGGAATTTAGTGTTGCTAGGACTCCACAACAAAATAAAGTAGTAGAAAGGAAAAATATGACACTAATAGAGGCTGCTAGGACTATGCTAGTTGATTTAAAATTACCAACAACTTTCTAGGCTGAAGCAGTTAATACTGCTTGTTATGTCCAAAATAGGGTGTGAGTTATCAAGCCTCACAACAAGACCCCTTATGAACTTTTTCTAGGTAGAAAACCTGCCTTAAGCTTTATGAGACCATTTGGTGTGTCCGGTACAATCTTAATACATAGATCACCGTAGCGATTAATATTTGATGGAAAATGGTGATGAAGGTTATTTGTACCATACTATACCAATTTGCAAAGCGTTCAGAAGTATTCAACAAGTAGAACTAGGATTTGTAGAGAGAACTTGCATGTTTAGTTCTATGTGAGGGATACATCCTAATATGCCAGGAAGTGACCTAATTGGCTTTTGGATAGCGATTCTCTAAACAAATATAATGAATTATAAGCCAGTTGTTACTGGAAATCAGTCTATTGGTAATGCAGGTACCAAAGAATGTATGATGCCACGGTAAGCTAGAAATGGAGCAGTACCTGGCGCAAAGATTAGCATTCTACTACTATGTTGGCTTGTTGATCTACTATTCTCTCAAGATTCAAAGAGTTCTCCTGATGCTAGATTTAAACCATCAGGAGAGGAGGAAAAGAAGGATGCTGAAGATCCAGGAAATGAAGATAGTGAGGTTACAAGTACAATAGAGCCAAGAGTAAATCAAGAGAAGGATGCAAATGTCAACATAATATCCAATATTTAAAATTGTTAGCCACTGTTTATGTTGCTGGCATAGTAGTAATGATGTTAGTTGGAATTATAGGTATATGGATGTGCTGATGAACCAATATGCCGAATTGGAAAGAATATTGGGCAGATTTAGTGATGAGGATGAGATGTATTTTCGGGGTATGACATAAACAATTTGGATAATACTTCCAAGTCAGTTCCTGTTCCTACACAGAATACACAAAGCCATCCAAGTGAACAAAATTTATGGAGACTTGAATTCTGCACCTCAAAAGAGTAATGACAAGGAATTTGGAGGAACATGGGTTTCTTAGCACTACTCTTGAAAAATAAGAAACCATAAAGACATTCAAAATTGCTTGTTTACTTGCTTTTTATCACAAGAAGAACCCAAAATGGTAGTTCAAGCACTAAAGGATCCAAGTTGGATAGAAGCTATGCAGGAAGAGCTTTTACAATTCAAGTTATAAGAATTTTGGACCTTGGTGGAGTTACCTAATGGAAAAAGAGCTATTGGGACTAAATAGGTTTTCAGGAACAAGAAGGATGAAAGAGGCATTGTGATTAAAAATAAAGCAAGATTGGTTGCACAAGGGTACACACAAGAAGAAGGAATAAACTATGATGTATTTTTTGCTCCTGTTGCCAGAATTGTAGCAGTTAGGCTATTTTTAGCCTATGCCTCATTTAAAGACTTTGTGGTGTATCATATGGATGTCAAGAGTGCTTTTCTCTATGGTAAGATTGAAGAGGAAGTCTATGTGTGTCAACCACCTGGTTTTGAAGATCCAGACTTCCTTGACAGAGTATACAAAGTAGAAAAGGCACTTTATGGATTGCATCAAGCTCCCAAAGCTTGGTATGAAACCTTGTCAACTTATTTGTTGGACAATGGGTTTCAGAGAGGAAAGATAGACAAGACTTTGTTTATCAAAAGGGATAAAAGTGATATTCTATTAGTTCAAGTATATGTTAATGATATCATTTTTGGGTCTACAAGGAAGAAGATGTGTACTGAGTTTGAGTGATGAGGCATAAGTTGTTTTAGATGGGTTTATGGACGAGCTCACCATTTTTTCTTTAGGTCTGACAGTGAAGCAGAAGGAAGATGGGATTTTCATTAGTCAAGACAAGTATATGAATGAGATTTTAAACAAGTTTAGTTTTAGTGATGTCAAGACAGCAGGAACACCTATGGAAACTCAAAAGGCTTTACTCAAAGATGCATATGGTGAAGATGTAAATGAACATTTATATAGATCAATGATTGGTTCATTGATGTATCTAACTTCTTCAAAGCCTGATATTATGTTTACAGTATGTGACTGCTTGGGCAGATTCCAAGTCAATCCTAAAGCTTCACATCTTCTATGCTGTGAAAGGAATCTTTGATACTTAAATGTCAACCAAGTTGGTACTTTGGTATCCTATGGATTCATTTTTGATTTGGGGAATATACTGGACAATGACTATAACAGGAGCAAGTTTAGATAGGAAAATACTACAACAGGAGGTTGTCGTTCTAGGGTGCAGGTTGATTTCATGGGGCTATGTAAGAAGCGGGTGGGTTGCTAATTCCACAACTTTAAGTGAAGTTATATAGCTGCTTCCAATTGTTGTGGACAGGTGCTTTAGATCCAAAATCAGTTGTTGGATTATGGATATAACTTTATGTAGACTAAGATTCATATTGATAATGAGGAGTTATATCTGCTTAGTGAAGGAACCATGTTTTTTCTCTCTAAAGATAAAGCTCATTGAGATTAGGCAACACTTTATCAGAGATTCTAATGAGAAGAAGCTTATTCAGATGATAAAGATTCACAATAGATTCGATTGTTGAGATTTGCTCACAAAAGAATTTGATGTTAGCAGATTTCAATATCTGATTGCAAGTATTAGAATGCTTAACCTCTGAAGTAATGATTGAATGGATGTTAATTATGTTCATATACAGCGGATTATAAAACAAATGATGATTTGAATGGGATGAAAAAGCTGATAATGATGAAAATCAAAGTTTCTATGTTAAGTATATTTAGTGCTGCTAGTTATTACTTAATACTACTTTGGTTAATGATGTTAGTTATACTTATATTATTTTGTTATAATAAATTTTGTGAGTATTGAGAGAAATGGGTGAGCATAAAACAGAAAGACGAGTGTGTGAACTATAATATAAAGAAGAGCGTGACTATGTGAGCTAAAATGAAATGAGATAATTGGTGAGCATAAAAAACAGAAGGAAAGATGTGTGAACTAAAAAATAGAAGAGTTGACTATGTGAGCTAAAGAAAATGAGAGAAATTGGTGAGGACAAAAACAAAAGAGAGATGTTTGTGACTAAAAACAGCAGTGTGGATTTAGGGAGAAAAAGAATTGTGAGTATATAGTGAGAATAAAAATAAGAAAGAGATGTTGTGTGATATAAAATTGATAGTTGTGTATTGGTAAGAAAAAGAATTGATGAGATTTTGTGAGAATATTAACAGAATGAGAGCTGTGTGAGAATCAACATTGATGATGTAAATGCTGTTTTGGAACAGAATATTTGAGTTAATGCTGGTGGACTCAAGTTAAATGCTCCCTAGGGCATACACTTTACTACTGCCAGTGTTAGTTCAATGTTTGTTAGGCATAAACTTACTACTGCTGTAAGTTATGCTGCAGAAATAACTTACTACTGTTTGGGCTAATGCTGCCTGGGTCAGTTAATGCGGTTAGGTTAACTTAGTACTGCTAGTTCAAGGTTAATGTTGTAGGGGTGTTTCAGATCTTACTTCGATGAGGGTTTCTTTTAATCACTTAATCGTTTCAAATCTTTGTTATACACTCTAATATAACCCTTAACTCAATTTCTTGTTAATCATCAAAACCCACTTCAATGGTTGCCTTAAGTTCGCTGTTTACACATCATGGTTCGTCTTTCTTAGATTAACCCACTGATAATTGATGGATTCGAGCACAAATTGTATATTTTTTGAACGTATATCTCCTATCTAATATGCGTCTATATACGGCTTAATCCAACAATCTATATTGCATGATTTGAAGCAATTCTGGAGCTACTGCAAGGTGAAAACAAATTATTGGAGAAGTGCAGATAAAAGCCCTAGTAGCGAAGAAGAAGGTGAGCTTTATGCAGATTTGTGTAAGAAGTGATTATTCAATTAGAAGATGCTGAAGGGGTACTTAAGGTCTTCCAAATGCTAACAATTTTTGAACACGCTGACACTCATGGGTATGAACAATTCTTACACAAAAGTTACATTCTATTAAGCTTTCTTTTCAACTCAATGGAAATCTCTTATCCATACAATTCTGCAATGCCTTAGTGCTAAGACTACTGCTTGGAACGAATTTAGTAGCACTATAGCCTCTGTTGTCATCTGTCTTGCCACAAACCAAAAATTCAACTTTTCTAAGTACATTTTTGATAATATGGTGAAGAACTTGGAGGGTGGGGTTAAATTTCTAAAGTATCCAAGGTTTGTGGCAAGTGTTACGGGGTTAAACTACGTTGAAGGAATGTGCCAAACTTAATGAGATTTATGTTACACCATCTCACTATAGAATGGTCTTTGCTAATATGAAGAGGCAGGGAAAAGACTTTTCTGGTAGGGACACACGCCTTTATTTCCCAAACCCTGATTGTTTTTTTAAGCACTCAGAAACTAGTAGGTGAGGTTTAGAGATACCAACTGCTTTCTATTATTACACCTTACTACACTACCTCAACCATTAACATCTAAACCTTAGAAGAAACAAAAAGTCTAGAAGGAAACAGAGGAAAGACACTGAGGATCCTCAACTTAGTGGTCCTACAGACTGTTAAAGATGATACTGAAATGTGGCAAGTTGTCCTACACATTCTAATGATCATTGCTCAGTTGGTCGAGGATGTCTAAAATAAATGAATTGTCGGTACTTTTGTACCAGCTTTATCACAAAGAGTTCTTGATCTTGGAGGAAAACAAAGACCACTCAAGTGCGAGATTATGAATTGATGAAGAGGGTTTAGAAGTTGGAAAGAAAGGAGTGGTCAAGAATACTCATAGGCTCAAAGATTATACAAGGTGGGTAGATCTGCAGAGTGGTTTCCTCTGAGATGAATGTGTGGGTGATTAGGAGGATGGCATTCCAAAACAAGGGTTAGAAATGATGAAATTGACCAAGATGCAAAGGTTACATTAGTTGATGAGACTCAGGGGAGGTATGATGATAATTTAATGTTTGATACTGGTGTTCTTGATATTGATCAAGTATGGCAGCAGAAGAGGTTGCTTATGGCTAAAGAATGTTAGTATTGCAGAATCAGTTTCTATTTGTTAATGATGATCCAGTTACTACTGCTGGTGAAGTAGTTGCTTACTGTTAATGTTGTAGTTAGTAATTTTGCTAAAGTACTAATGACTGTGCTACTACAACAATGTTGCGATGAATTTACATGGCTCAGACTTTAATTAGAGATCAAGCTGCAAAACCAAGGTTAGAGGGGTTATAATTCAAGAACCAAGTGGAAATTTACAAACAACAAACTAACCTTCACAACCATTCAAACTTCCATAGGTAAAGGCAAAAGCAAAAGGCAAAAATGGTTGAGCCTGAAAAACCTTTGAAGAAGAAAGATCAGATTATGTTTGATAAGGAGGTTGCTCAAAAACTTCAAGCTTAATTAGATGCTGAATTAGAAGAAGAAGAGAAGCTTGCAAGACAAAGAGAAGAAGATGCAAACATTGCTGAATGGGATAATGTTCAAGCTATGATGGATGCAGATTATGAGCTAGCTGCAAGATTACAGGCAGAAGAGCAAGGAGAATTGACTATTAAAGAAAAGTCAAGATTGTTTATGGATTAAAAGACTTTTTGAAGAGCAAGGAGAATTGACTATTGAAGAAAAGTCAAGATTGTTTGTGGAGCTCATGAATAAAAGGAAGAAGCATTTTGCAAGACTTAAAGCAGAAGAGCAGAGAAGAAAACCACCAACTAAGGCTCAAAAGAGAAATACAATGTCTACTTATCTGAAAAACATGGCTGGATACAAGCACAATTAATTGAAGACCAAAAGCTTTGAGGATATTCAGATGTTATTTGACAAAGAAATGAAAAGAGTAAACACATTTGTAGACATGGATATAGAGTTAGTGAAAGATAGTGAGACAAGAATAGAAGGAAGTTCTAAAAGAGCAGGAGAAGAACTTGAATCTGAAATTTAAAGAAGTAGAAGTTAGATGAGAATGTAGAAGGTGAAGTAGATGATGATCAAGAAGAAGCAGAGATAAAAAAGCATATGGAGATAGTTCCTGATGATGAGGTAGCAATTGATGTTATACCTCTAGTCACTAAGCCTTCAATCATTGTTGATTAGAAAATCATCAAAGAAGGAAAGATGAGATACTTTCAAATCATAAGAGCTGATGGAAGTTCAAAGATGTACTCATCAATGATTTAGATGCTTCAGAATATTGATAGAGAAGACTTTGAAACTCTTTGGAAGTTGGTTAAAGCTAAGCATAGGTTAACAAGGCCAGAGGAGGGCTATGAGAGAGTGTTATAAGGTGATCTGAAAGTGATGTTTGAACTTGATGTAGAAAGTGAATCGTAGAGGAATCTACAAGGACACAAAGTGACAGTTTGGAAGCTATTTTCTTTAAGTGGAGTATATTTTGTGAGATTTTAGAATCTGTATATCTTTATGTAGGTAGAAAAGAGATATCCACTTACACCTGCAACAATCACAGAAATGCTCAACAAGAAGCTTCAAGCTGACCATTGGAATGAAATGTGAGATCAGCTTCTTAAGCTCATGACAAAATAGCTCAAGAATCCTAGAAATGTTTGAATGCATCCTCCTAGTGAAGATAAAGCTTTTAATCAAAGAATACTGAAGATTTAAATTGATGAACATCTAGTGTGGGTAGAGGATTGTTGGGATTAAAAGACTTTTTGAAGCTGTTTGGAAGTTACTGCTGCTAAGGTTAGAGTTACTGCTGCTAGCTACCTGTTGGGATTAAAAGCTTTTTGATGCTGTTTGGAAGTAACTACTACCAAGGTTAGAGTTACTACTGCTAGTATATATTACTACTGCTAATGGAAGTTAAGACTTCTCAGAGACTTAGAAGAAATACTACTAAGTAGTTAATACTGCTAGTATACAAGTTACTACTGTTAGTGTAACTTAGTACTGCTAGTATATGTTAGTACTGCTTGAGTAAAGTTACAACTGTTAGCATAAAGTTAGTACTGCTAGTGTAACTTAGTACTGCTGATGAAGAATGAAGAAAATATTCTAAGTAGTTACTACTGCTTATGCATAGTTAGTGTTGCTGGTATAAAAGTTAATGCTGCTGTTTACAACTGTTGAAAGATTACAACTGTTAGAAGAGTTTCTACTGTCAGGATAAATATGAGAGAAAGGATTAAGATGAAGATTGTTTATCAAGATTACTTACGGGATAAGTATGAGATATTTTTATAAAAGATATGTATATCTTATTAAGTTAGAAGATTTGCAGTTATATATTCGAATTATAGAAGATTTGTAGTTATCTTGTAAGGACTCCTTGGTGTAAAAAAGGAGATCATAGGTTATGGTTATAGATACAGATTCATATGTTTTTTATATATATCTTCAAGGTTGTAAACCCTAATACTACACAGAGTACTCATATTATTGATAATAATAATATTGGAGCTTTTTAGTATTGTTTATACAGTTTACTGTTTCATTAATACTCTCCTAAGTATTAAATAGTAGATTCCGCATACTCTTTAGTATTCACAAAGTTTCTATCATAGTTGTTTTGGATCTATCCAAAGTAACTTAACCTTTACAATCAGGGGAGGAATGAAATTGACCAAGATGATAGGATTTCATGGTTTCAAGAGGATTCAGAGACTCAAGGGAGGTATGGTCATGATATTGGAGTTAATACTGCTAGTACACCAATTACAACTGCTAATATTACTATTACTACTATTGAACATGTTACTACTGCCAGTGCACCAATTACTATTGATGGTGTATCTGTTAGTACTGCTGAGCCAAGTACTCCTCCTCCAACAACAACAAAAACTCTTATTGAAGATGAAGACCTCACTATTGCTCAAACCCTTATGAAGATGAAAAGTGAGAAATCAAAGGCAGAATGAGTAACTATGCAAGAGCCTAGTGAGTCTGGAACAAGAGTAACAGTACCTCCTCCACAAATTGATCCAAAAGACAAGGGAAAGGTAAAGATGGCTGAACCTAAAAAACCAAAGAAGAAGAAAGATCAAATTGAATATGATGCTGATGTAGCTCAGAGACTTCAAGCAGAGTTAGATGAAGAAGCCAGGCTTGAAAAAGAAAGAGAAGAAAGAGCTAGTAAAGCTGCAAACATTGCTGAATGGGATGATGTTCAAGCTATAATGGGTGCAGACTATGAGTTAGCTGCAAAATTACAGGTAGAAGAGCAAGAAGAGATATCCATTGAAGAAAAGTCAAAGTTATTTGTGGAGCTCATGAATGAAAGAAAGAAACATTTTGCAAGACTTAGAGCAGAAGAGCAGAGAAGAAAACCACTGACCAAAGCTCAGAAGAGGAATCAAATGTCTAATTATCTGAAGAACATGGTTGGATATACACTGCAGCAGTTGAGAGGTTATTACTTTTATGAGATCAAGACTTTATTTGAAACAACAATGAGGAAGGTAAACACCTTTGTTCCAATAGAGAGTGAAGGTGATAGAGCAGTTTCTGAGTTAGCAGTTGAAAGTTCAAAAAGGGATGGAGAAGAAGAACTTGATCAAGAAAGTTCTAAGAGGCAAAAGACTAGTGAATGAAGAACCAAAAGATAAAGAAGCTGATGAAATGTCACAAGAAGAGCTACAACAAATGATGATAATAGTTCCAGAGAAAGGGATGAATGTTGAAGCCTTACAAACTAAGTATCCAATAATTGACTGGCAGATTTACACTGAACGCACTAAGAAGTAATGGAAGATCATCAGAGTTGGAAATCATACTGAGGTACATCACTTCTTTGATGATATGTTGAAAGTCTTTGACATGGATGACTTAGTGATGCTGTAGAGTATGGTTAAGGAGAAGTTCAATTCAACAGAACCAACAGATGATAAAGAAAGAGAGATATAGGTTGAGTTGAAGAGATTATTTGAACTAGATACAGATGATGAGTTATGAAAGCTTCAAAAGCATATTCATGATTTAACTTTAAGGCTATATGGTTCATGTAGGGTGCATCATGTGTCTATAGAAAAGGGAATAGACATCTACATGCTGGTAGAGAAGGAGTATCCATTGTCAAGGGGAACTCTTACATTGATGTTGGTCGCAA